>JAGTXR010000410.1:0-148721 GCA_022606575.1 Glossosoma conforme | reverse complement strand
TTAAATGATTTTGTATCGTGGGATCAAATTTTCCGAGCATTTGCACTAGTCCTAAGAAATTACCATTGTGAGGCGTATCCAGTTTATCAGAGTTCCCTCTTAATGCCATATTATTGGATGCAAGATACAAAGTTATATTCATTAATCTCTAGTAGTTGCTCTCTTTTAATAAATTTCTGTTCTTCTTGATCAATGGTGTTTTCCGTTTTCATTCTTATTTCCAATTCCACCCACTGCTGGTAATATTTCATATGTGTCGAGCTGCTTTCATGGCTTTTCAGTATTTCAGTTATGTTTTTCCATCTATTAAAGATAACAATTACTAATTTGGTCTTCAAATTGCCATCAAAAATTCGACAACAAAAGCAAAAAACAGAATCTTTAATAACCGAGTAACAAGCTATCGACGGCAAAGAGTTTCACCATTCTCTAATTTTTTAGTGAAATATGTCCTTGAAAAATGACGAACATTTTCATTATGTGGATATTTGGCAAGAATAATTTGAACTGGCCTAATGCTGACTAAATGATCGATCATATTACTATTTCGAAAACTTGGCCACATACCACAATCTGTCAAATTCAATTGTTGATATTTACTGGTGTTGTTTTTTTCAATTGATGAAAAGATAATTGAATATATTTTTTACTTTAAATATTAATTGTTATATATTTTCAAGTGAACAAATATCTCAATTATCATCCATAGTTTTTGACTCGAACACAATATATAAAATATTAGGCACTTTTTGAACATTACAGCTATCAAATATAGATGTTAAATGTGGCTCATACATCAAATCATTATTAAGTTGTGTGAGAGATAATATTTGTAAACATTTCATTGATGTATTTTAAGAATAAAAAAATAAATAAAAAAAAAAACAAAAAATATGCTTAACTTGAGTTAAATTAATAAAATATTGGAACTTGTAACTTGTTTGTTAATGCAAAAATAAATTGATGCCTAAATTAACTGTGTATCAACTACCTATTTGCTTTAATTGTATATTACTAAGAAAATAAATAAAAAATTAAATTAACATTCCTTTTTTCTTTAATTTTAAACTAATCATCACTCAGCCATTTCCCATTAATTTTTTTGTTTTAAAAGAAAATAAGATGATCTTGGTAATAAAATTGTAAGCAATAATAAAATCATCATTTGAATTTCATGGAGTTACTTATTCGAAATTTTATTGAGTAATGATCAATTTTGATTACTTAAATTAAATAAAAATGGTCTTCAATAACAATTAATGGATATTTTCTTTATAATCAATATTTTACAAGTTAGTTCAAATGAAATGTTTAAATTGGGTGTCCTACTGATCATTTAATAAGAACAAGATATTATTGGGAATATATATTTAAGTTAGCCTAACACCAAATATATTTTATTTTAAACATTTAATTTAATATACATATACACACGTGTAGGCTAAAGGTTTTAATTGGTAAAAATCAAGTTTTTGTACTAAAGTATCAGGATTAATAAAATCATTTGATTGACAGGTAGGGTTCTTTGAAAGATTTTCCAATTAAAAATTGTGTTATCATTATTTTAATTATGATTTTTACAGGAAAATCAAAAAAAATAAACAAGCACAAGATTGTCATAGATTATATAACGATAGCATATTTTTACTATCCTAAAACGCATTGTTTGCATTGAGTTCATTTAAGTTCAACTTAAACAGTAGGGTTATTGTCCATTATACCAATGTGACTAATTAAAAAAAACTTTAGGTATCTATAAAGAATGTTATAATTTTAGAATTAATTTTAATTAAAAAATAATAAATCAAAAATATTTAGTTTTGATTCACAATTTATTTTAATGATTACATGTTTCGGCCTTCCTGAAGACCATCTTCAATAATGAAAAAATAAAAACAGGCATTGGCTTAAATAGGTAAGGACAGTTAATTAGTTCCTACACACATATTTACAGGTTGTATATGTGTGCGGGTAAAACAATTGAAAAAAGACATTATAAAATTAATGGGTATGTGGTTTTCCTAATGTATTAAGTCATTATATAACAATATGTATTTTTTTTACTTTAAAAAAGGCATTATATTACTGGGTTTTTGTCATTTTAATGTATTAAGCTATTAAGTAATACTAAATTTTTGTTTTCAATTTAAAAAGGAATATAAAATTGCTTTTAGTTAAAAATATTTTAATGTATTAAGATATTATATTATATTAAATTGATGTGTTTAAATTAAAAATTCCTTGTAATTTTTCGGTGTTGACGACGACAGACAGTCCCTAGTAGTTTTGGTTTTTTCTTTTTTCCAGCTTGAATGATACCTAGAATGATAATTATAAGCAGTATCAACGACTTTTTAATTTTATCATTAGATAATAGTACATGCAGGAATTACAAAGACATGGGTTAACAGGTTATTTATTTATAATTCATTTAGTAACAATATACATATATTATTATTTTATTTTAGTTTCTCAAAAATCTATCATTAGTATGTTATTTGTTGATTGGATATAATAAAGGAGATGACGCGAAGATTGTCTGTTCATTTAATAGATTAATGTTTTTACTGAGTCTACAACGATAAATTTCTAATATTTTATAATTTTATATTCCTTTTTAAATTGAAAACAAAAATTTAGTATAACCTTATAGCTTAATACATTAAAATGACGAATACCCAGTAATTTTATAATTATATAATGCCTTTTTTAAATTAAAAAAAGAAATATTGTAATATAATGACTTAATACACTAGGAAAACCACATACCCATTAATTTTATAATGTCAGCCACAACAACAAAAAAGGGTATAATTTTTTATATTTATAGCATTAACTTTGAGATCCATTTCCATGCTTAAAACATAAATATTTCATATATTGTTTTAACATTAATTATACTGAAACTGCAATCTTTCAGCAAGTGATTAAACGGTGCTTAGTATGATCAATGTTAAAACAAGGTAACAAATATTTATCTATTTAAGGGCAGCGATGAGCTTATATTATCAAAATAATATTGGTGTAAGGTAATCTTTTCATAAACATAAATACAAGATAATTGTGTTATGCATTCTAATCTAAAAATGTGAATTTTTATGACACTTGCCATTGTTAGCATAATCAACAACTCAAAGCGTTATCTGCAGACAGACTGGAGCCCAGTAATCGCGGATCGACTCAAAATAATTGCCAATTGTTTTTTAAGAAATTCACTGCGCCTAAGTAACATTTTTATGTACGAGAGATGAGTCAGAAACAAATTTTGAGTACAAATAAAAAATTATAAAATTTTATCTATATATATAAAAATCAATGTCTGTCTGTCTGTCTGTCTGTGTGTATTTGATGCATTCCGACACCATTAACCCGATATCGATAATACTTTGTCGAATTATTGCTGATACTAAAAGGAAAAAGATAGAATACTCAAAATTTGATTTAATTACAAAAATTAATTGAATATTTACGTAAAACATGTTTTCATACAAGACTATTGTAATACAGAACGGCCAATTTAGAACATTGTGTTTCCTTGGCAACGCCGTAAACAACAATTCACTCACCTGAAGTTATTATAAGTAGGTACTAACGTAAGGTACTGAATATTTAGAAACAAAATTCGATTTTCGAATAAACTATTTCAATATTTGAATTTTGACGACTTTTTTTTGTTTATCGAATTAAAATAAATATAACGTAATAATTGTGTGTGATATACAGTAGAAAGAGTTAATTTTGGAATTCCAATTGCTGGTCGGCTTCGGATAGTATTATATTATAATTTTATAATTAATTTTAAGTAAAAAAATAATAAATTAAAAATATTTAGTTTTGATTCACAATTTATTTTAATGCTAACATGTTTCGGCCTTCCTGAAGACCATCTTCAATAATGAAAAAATAAAAACAGGCCAGGGCTTATATAGGTATGGACAATATCCTATATTAGTACACACATATTTACAGGTTTTAAATTTTTTAAATTTATTGATATGTGATTAGTTTTAATGTATTAAGACATTATACAATAATATTTTTTGCTTTCAATTTAAAAGATATTATGAAATACTAGGTATTATATTTTTTTAATTAAAATTAATTCTAAAACTATAATTAGTTCACCAAGTATTGTCAGTTGATAACCTTAATGTTAGTATTATATCAATCAATTTATTTTTATTTCTCAAAAGTGAATTTCAAAACGTAACATTCACTGTGATATCAATTATGCCACCCAAACGAAAAGCAATAGGTCAGGAGTACAACTCAAGCACGAATGAAAAGGGCATCTTGAGCTTCAGAAACAGTCGAGCAAAGGAGAGCAAGATTGGAAACAGATCGAGTACACGCTGTTCAAACCCGTTCATCTGGACAGATGAGCAACGGGAAGCGAGATTGGAAACAGTTAGAGTACACACTGCTTAAACCCGTTCATCTGAAACAGAAGAGCAACGGGAAGCAGGATTGGAAACAGTTAGAGCACACACTGCTCAAACCCGTTCATCTGAAACAGATGAGCAACGGGAAGCAGGATTGGAATCAGTTAGAGTACACACTGCTCACACCGGTTTATCTGAAACAGATGAGCAACGGGAAGCAAGATTGGAAACAGATCGAGTACGCGTAGATCATACCAAACGTACTCTGCGTGCTGATTTAAATCATAGTGCTTTCCATTACGATCCTAATTATGAATACAGTCTGCACCCAAGTCTTGTTATTGGAAAAATTGATAAATTATGCGTGTATTGTAGTGCCTTTAAATTTAAAAATGAAATACTAGGAATGTGTTGCACGAGTGGAAAATTGAAATTGCCAGAATAACATTCACCTCTCGAACCTTTATTAACGTTGGTATCGGGTGATGCAAGAAGGGTATATTCATTTAAGCGATGCAGCTGTAAATGATGGCTGAAAAACAAAAAAACATTGTGTATCCAAAAGCACTCCAATAAATAAAAACACATACGGGCGCCACTGTCAAATTTAGGTAAGAACAACATAACCTAAGTTGATTGTTTCTAATTGGCTCCGGTCACGCCTCAAGTCCAACGTATCCAATCGGAAGACGAGAGGCTCCCGACGAGGCGCTTCCATAAAAACTCGCGGTTTATTTTTTTTAAGTGGCATTGCAACGCATGCCGGGTACACGCTAGTAAATTTATAAATTTGTTTTATTTTAAATCTTAGCAGAAATCGAACTTGCAACATTTTGCATTATAAGATGGAGCCTTAACTCACGAAATTAATTATCATTGTAATTCTGAAACAGTAGTAATAAAATAATCCTAGAGACCACGTCACGAACAATGAGGTTCTCAGCATAATCAAGGAAGATAGGCACCTAGTAAGAACCTCAGAGAGACGAGCCCGATGGATCGCTTACATCATTACACAACGCCACGATGGTCTTCTTCACAACATTGTGGAAGGGATGGTTGAGGATAGAAACTGTACACGGTGCCTTAGATGGGAGCATTTGCAGCAAATGTTCGAGGACATGAGTTGTAGCTCTTATGCTGAGTTGAAGAGGATTGCAGAGGATCGAGAAGAGTGGAGATCGAGATGCAAGATTTTGTTGTTGCAAACCAATCCACCAGATTAATACTACGAAGAAGAAGTAATATAAAAAGTTGTGTTCTTTCATAATTGTTTGTATAATTATATAATAATACTCGCATATCGCTTTTTAATATAGTTTCATTAGATTTTTATTGAATTTCGGTTTCGTATGAACTCGTAACCAAATTCCAAAAGTTACAAACTATATTCCATTAACACTAATACGGATAGTTTAGTTAGTAATTCCTTTCGAATTATAACACGTTTTAATTGAATAGTCAAATAGTAGAGATTCGGCAGCAATTTCGGACCGATGTTATTTAAGTGAATTACGCCGACCTAAAATTCTAAGGTCTTAAGTCTAATTAAGTGACCCGCCACTTACGCCCTTAACGCCGATGACTTAATTGCTGGGATCACAAGGCTTGGAATATTATGTTGTAATAACACCGATAGAGGTTTAGAGTTCTGCTGATGAAGCGTATCATTTTTCATTTGTATTAGTCACCAGCAAATGTATCACTCTTATGCACGAGCATTTTAAATTAAATTTAATTAAGAAATAAACAAATTCATTTAAATTAATTTTTAATGATTACATGTTTCGGCCTCCCTGGAGACCATCTTCAATAAATCTAAATCTAAATCTCAGAGAGGCGAGCCCGATGGATCGGTCACGTCATGCGCCACGATGGTCTTCTTCACGACATTGTGGAAGGGATGGTTGAGGGTAGATACTTCAGAGAGCGCCCTAGACGGGAGTGTTTGCAGAAAATGTTCGAGGACGTGAGTTGTAGCTCTTATGCTGAGCTAAAGAGGGTTGCAGAGGGTCGAGAAGAGAATTAAAACTATGCAAAAAATACGAAGAAAATTTAAATTATGCAGTTACACCAAGTATTGTCGGTCGATAACCTTTACGTAATCACGTGCACTTAGAGAATAATAAAATCAAATAATTTAAAATGAAAGCAGTACATTTTGCCAGTGGTATGGCAACGTTTGCATACGAAGAAGTTTTATAAGTGTAATATTTTTAATTCAAAAGTTTAAAATCAGCTTTTTCGACACATTTTACAGCCAAAAAGTTAAAAATGGGGCTCAAATCATCAGATATCAAAACAGCAGTGGCAAAATTTGCTTGAAATATTTGATTTTGAATATTAACCACGCCTAAATCACATGACTAGCTTTAATACATGTTCTACGAACTCAATGATGCGTCAAACAAAATTGTTTTGAAAATGAACTGAATGATTAAAACAAAAGCCATGATAAATAGTCATATATCCCAACATTTTGACACGATTTCCATCAGAGGAACACAAATAGAGGTTGTAAATGAATAAACCTATCCGGGGCAAGTAATTTAACTCGGTCGAAATATCTGTTCAAAATAAATCGACAGGCGTATACAACTGGGAAGAACTCAAATAGTGGAGGCTACTTAACGAATAGGCACGCTCAAGTGACAATATCTGTCGAAGAGACGACGATCGATGGGAAAGAAAAGTATAAGCGCCTAATAACTGGCAAACGAAGCATTGGCCGACCCCCTGTAAGATGGACTGACGACATAAGAAGAATAGCGGGAGTGACAGAGGATCGAAGAGGATGGAGAATCATGCGGGAGGCTTACGTTCAACAGTGGATGGATACAGGCTGATGGTGATGATGATACACCACGTTCATGAAGACCAGTTAATGATGATACAGTAAAGGTATTAACTGATGCAAACCTACACTGGTATATAACATGACGAAATTGAGATTAATCATATAAATTAATCAAAATTGGTGGTAGACTTGCCACTTGTTATAATTTACTGTTATATAAAGAGCTAGCTTTACTATACTGGATATCGTGGATTTGATCCGAGACGAAGCTTACAATTCGAAAAGTTTAAAGAACAATAATATTTGTTCTATAAACACACTTGTATAGACGAACTAATTGATCATATATGTACTTAATATATGCTTGTTATATTCCTTTAATCATCTATTCATAATGATTGCGTGAATGCTAGGTTATATTATGACAAACACTACGATTCTTTTCTGACATATTTTTCCTCTTTTGTCGATAGTATTAGTTTTCTAGATCTTAGTAGTGTTTTGACAAATGTTATTATATTTATGACTTTCTTATTGTTATCACTTTCTTATATTTTTGATTTCAACTGTATTTAAAATAATTAATTAATAATAAGTGTTTTTATCAATAATACTGTTTTTTTTTATCGAAACTATAGTTCTGTGAAATAAATAAATATAAATTATGATTAAGTTCACAGATAATCACTTCAAATACAGAGTTTATGTATTCTAGATAGTAAAGGCAAGGTTATCGAATTTATAATAAGATTAATGAAACATCGTCTGTTAATATAAATATTATATATATGCTTATATTAAAAAATAAATTAATACTTATTTCTAGGTCTAATAATATCATATATATTAATCCTAGAAATGAGATTTATCTCCATCAAAGTCTGGAGGTATTTTCTTGTATGTGCTTATACTGGTATAAAAAATATATTCTTTATTTTCTGGGTCCTGGAGATACTTTTCCAGTTTTGTTGGTCCTTGGTGTTGCCAGGCGGGCGTAAATTCCAAAAGGTTACTTTATCTGGGTTATACTTATGTGCATTCACTCTTTGCTGAGGCCAAGGACATTCGAGCGATCAGTGCCGGCGCGTGATAAAAAAATGAAGAATAAATTAATATTTATTTAAAAATATGTTAACAACGTTATTTAAAAAATTTAATATTTAATTTGTTATTTTTAAAATGAAATAAATTAAAAATAATTAAAACTTAAAATATAAATTAATTGAATTTTTGTACATTTATTAGAGCTTGAAAAAAAAAGATAATCTGACACTAACTCACAACTTAAGAAATCATCAATCCTGTAGAAGACCCCTGCAATGACGGTCGAAATATTGGTTGAAGGAATTTCGCCACACACGGCTAAACCTAAAAGCCACAATAACAAATCTGGCCGTGAAAACCAAAGAAGTTATTTATAATTTATAATTTTATTATTTTATACATTATAAAACATTTCTATTTAGTTTTATCTTGTTGCCGAAAATGTAATTCACTCATACACAATATAATACTTATTATATATATTTATTTATTTACCTTGTTTTTACATGTTCTTACATTACGTAAGTTCTCTTTTAGGTAGTTTCGACTAATTCGTAGCCTTTCTCAATCCGTCTCCTATTAGAAATCTAATCTTACATGATTCAATAAAAACAAGGTAAATAAATATATATTTATAATTTATAATGCATCTCAAAGTCAATGCTGTAAACCAGTGCTCCGCAACCGGTGTGCCGCGGCACACTGGTGTGCCGTAAGCCGATACAGGTGTGCCGCGATCAAATAAGGCAATATTATAAATAAATAATTTTACAACGGTCCTCAAGCTCCCAGCCCCTATCGCCTATTTATGTAGACATACAACGACGTACTTGCTTTATTAAGTTCTAAATGAAAATTAAAAAAAGTGAAATTGATCAAATTAATAGCTATTTTTGGCTTATGGTGTCCCACGGTATTCAAGGTAAGAACTTTGGTGTGCCGTAGATGAGAAAAGGTTGCGGAGCTCTGCTGTAAGCATTGAAAAAACAATATAATATGTTCAGTCGTAATAAATAACTGAGTGTAAAACTAAAAGTGGTTGATTAAAATTATAATAATCCTGTTTCACAAACAATTTCCAGTTTATATGCTCAATGTGACTTCACATCATAACTGTGACATCGCGTTATTCCACATTGCGGTTTTCATTCCCAGTTGTATCATTCTGGAATGTGAAAATTTGCCATCATTATGGGCAGGTGAATTTAAATTGGTTTAATAAAACTGTTGATATGGAAGGATATATAAATAAAGAGTGCCTATTATTCGACTGACAATTATGCATGCAGAAAAGAGATGCATATAAACTTGTTAGTTATACATATAAAAGATGATTACTGAGCGTAATACTCGTAATTGGCTATTACTATATATTTAAAGTTAATTATTTATTATAAATGATTTATTTTATATGAAATTTAAACACCAATGCTTAATTACAGATGATATAATTATAAAACTATGTTTTTATAATGTTTTTCCGAATATTTTAAGAATCCGAAACGAGGAAATACGCAGAATAACTCAAATAGTGGATGCTACCCAACGAATAGGCACACTCAAGTGGCAATTGGCAGGACATATCTGTCTAAAAGACGACGGTCAATGGGAAAGAAAAGTATTGGGATGGCACCCAATAACTGGCAAACGAAGCATTAGCCGACCCCCTGAAAGATGGACTGACGACATAAGAAGAATAGCGAGAGTGACCTGGATGCGGAAGGCGGAGGATCGAAGAGGATGGAGACTCATGCGGGAGGCTTATGTTCAACAGTGGACGGATACAGGCTGTTAATGAAATATTTTTCCCTACATTTTTGTATGATTCTTCGAAATTGCATAATTTGTATAATGTAAGTGAAAATGTATTATTTTTTAATACTCTTATCATTCTTCACAACGAAGAATACTCTACGAACCCGAAATATGTCAAAATCAAAGAATTGGATTTTAAAAAAAAAAAAAAATACGTATATCTAGAACATATAATTACCACAAATTGCCGTCATTTACTTCAATCTTTTTGCATTGTCCATCCTTTGTTCCATGACATCTCACCAATCAAAGGTATTCTTAGGATCATATATGGATCCCAACGACATTTTGGGTCCAAAAATGGATGAGTCTAAAGAATACTAGGATTATATTTGGGTGATTTGTTAATATTTTTTTAAGGAGATCGGATTATTACCCTGATACTTTCGAGGCCTGAAGCATTTAGATCTAAGCGATTCGTCTAACGATAAGCGGGTAGTAACAGGATAACCCATCCAAGTTTCAGTACACGTTCAAAAACTGTATAAAAAATCTGTGCACTTGAATATAATATTGATTGACTTTAGTGGATTTAAACGTATTTTAACCGTTTTTTTCGATTAGTTACACAAAATATTTTGATTTAATTGTATAATGTAGAGCATAGTTCGGTGAATGTAAAAATAATGCACGATTTTATGTTTTTATGTCACGTATGGTGGACGTCACTGCTAAGGCCAAGATTCGTCCGCTTACAAATTCGCTAAGCGTATAGTTAAATGCCTGGACAATAGAGCAAGACAATAACGTCGAGGAATACTCAAATTAAGATTTCCTCATAAAATGCCTGAGCACTTTGGTCTGCAGGGCTTGTCTCGCTTTCCACGCATCCTCCCATATCTTCTTCGCCATTGGCGTTACCGAAACGCATTAGATAAAATAATAAATAATATATTACTTAAGAATATTTTTTTTGTTATATTGAGTTTTTCCTTTTAATGTGATATATAGTAAAGCTGTGAGTTACGGATATTGCACATTTAATTAAAAGACGCTCCAGCGTTCCCAAGATGAGAACTCAGCTCTTTATGCAAGCCAACGTTCTCAATGATGTTTGCGCAGAAATATATGAAACTCTCAATTATTTTAATGGTCTGACCCACGCTGGTGAGTATACGATCAAAAAAAAGTACCGGCTATACAGCGCCTGCATTGTCCCTATTCTTATTTATGGCTATGAATCTTGACATCTCACCAAGAGCCAATGCAGCTGTTTAAGAGGATGAACGATTTAATGGGAATATAATGATGATGATATGACGAGTTGCCACTGTTGAAAATTTTGACTACAAATAGCCATTATTAATATTGATTAAAAAATGCATTAATTTTGTTTATGGTACAATAATGTAATTTTTACTGTTTCGCATCGGTTGTTGGCATATGCCGTCATAAGATTCCCCGACCGTTGACATCGGTTGACGTGATATATCGTTTTGCTACTTTCTTAGAATAGTTTTATATGCATCATCTGATAGCTAATGCATACAAGAACCAATGTGATATATGAAAAAAGACCAGATAAGTACATTTATGCTTCATATACTAGTTTTATAATTGACAATATAATTTGTATTCAAACCGAGCCGTAATGAAAGGGTTATGGTTTTAAACTAACAGTTTTTCGGAAGACTACAAAATTTTATTATATATTTATTATTATGTACAAGTTATTCAATGTAAAAAATGCTTCCATCAGGAATTAAAACA
Source organism: Glossosoma conforme (assembly GCA_022606575.1). NCBI lineage: Eukaryota > Metazoa > Arthropoda > Insecta > Trichoptera > Glossosomatidae > Glossosoma > Glossosoma conforme. Next base: position 136,973 of record JAGTXR010000410.1, on the reverse strand, counting down.
GTAATGTTTTTATTATTTTCCATAATTATGTTTTTAATATTGTAAGGAATGACCACGACAAATATCATTCCACAGTCAATAAAAAGACAAAAAAAAAAACTTAAATATATATTTTCCGGATACTCCATCATCATTTTAATAATTTCATATTCTCTCCCTTAATTGGAGCATATCGTCGTCACAAACTGCCGCCACAAATCTCTATTAGCTTCAATGGTGCTCGCCTCATTCATGTCAGTTTTGTCTCGAGACGACGATCTATATGGAAGGAATGTATTGGAATAGCGTCCAAGAACCAGCGGTCTGAGGTTCTCAGATGAATTCGAAAAATTCATAAAAAATATTTTTCAGTGAATATACATATGCTAACGATAATACAAATATGATGATTTATTTACATTCAAGACAACATGAGATTGACACATCTTCTTCGTAATATCAATCCGGCAGATTGGTTTGCAGTAACAAAACCTTGCATCTCGATCTCCACTCTTTTCGATCATCTGTTATCCTCTTTGGCTCGGCATAAGAACTCCAACTCATATCCTAGAACACTTGCTGCAAATTCTCCCGTCTAGGGCGCCCTCTGCAGTTTCTACCCTCAACTATCCCTTCCACAATGTCGTAAAGAAGGCCATCGTTGTGCATGATGTGAGCGATCCATCGGGCTCGCCTCTCTGAGATGGTTTTTACTAGGTGCCTACCTTCCTTGATTATGCTGTCAAACTCATTGTTCGTGACGTGGTCTTTACAGGAAATTCCGAGAATTCTTCTGTATGACCACATCTCAAGGGCCTCTTGTCTTCTTTTACTTACAGAATGTTAATGTAGAATTATAGTTTATTTGTCAGCTACGCCTCTTTCTTCCGCAATGTCTCTCATTTCTCTTGCCCGGGTCTCGTGTAGTGTTTTCACATTACATGCGCTTCCTTCGTGTAGGGCGTATGTCGAAACGGCGGACTTTGTATTTTTCTCCATAGTGAAAATAAAAGGATTTTTACTATTGCGAACGCTTGGAGAGATAAAATGAGATTTTATAATTAAAATAAGCTTAAAAACACTCATTCACTTATTATTCACACGGAGAAACCTTTTTTCACACATTAAAACATATGGTGAAATTCCCAAAGTCAGTGGTATATATATTCGTAACAAATTTGTGGATTATATGCTTGTTTTTAAAGGATCACATATAAAGTGTTATTATATTAAAGAAAAAAAACTTATTCCATGCAATTTAGAAAAAAATTCAAAGGAATATTAAGAAGACCCGAAATAGAAAAAAAAATAGTTTCACGTTTAATGTTTTTTAATGTTTATTTATTGAGAAAACACAATTAAATAAAATTATTTCGTCGTGTCCAATTATTTAGTTAGTTCGTCACAAAGTCATCAACCCTGAAGAATACCCCGTCAATGGTGGTCGAAATATTGGTACGAGAGAATTTGCCACAAACGGCTAAATCCAAAAGCCATAGTACCTAGTTGTGTTCTGTATCTTATTACACTTTTATTATTAAAACTATTTATAAAGTAATTAATCGAATACTTTTTTTAGTCCATAGTTGGAATTTTTGCTTGCCATAATTGCTGTTGATAATGTAAGCTGCTTTAATCTTTGCATCTCTCCAAGTTATATCTGCATCAGAAGCTTTGCCAAATATATTATCTGTAAACTTCTTATAAACCTTACAGTACGAAAGCTCACGGGCTTAAAAAATGTTTAAAAATTTAGAAATTAAATAATTGTTTAATTATTTCCTAATTCATTTTCACCTCATTTTCAAGGAAAAGTAGCCAACAACTCAATGTTCTTATACAGACTGAACTAAAAAGCAAATCTAGTTTTAATATGAATGGCGTTGCACAGAGCATAGCGTTTCGTTGGATTCTACAGAAAAAACGAGTTTGTAGTTCCTTAGTAAATAAACTATTAAAATATTGAAGGATCAAACGCACACTGTTTATTTTTCTCTCCTGTCATATTTAAACATGATACATTAGAAATTGTTTTCGTACTTTAGAAAGTTTTTATTTATTTACTAAACAATTAAACTGTTTAAGGATTTTTAAAATTTTGATCTTGTAAACTAAATATTTATTCACCACATTGAAATACAAAGAAAAAATTAAATATTCCATGTTTTTTTTTTTTTTTTTGTTATACCTTTGTGGTTAATATATTGATACCCTCTTCTCTAATTTGATGTAAAAAAAAAGCGAATTCAAGATGACAGTGGTACCAACAGAAAATAGTCACTGTCATAACAAATGCTTTGGCGTATGCAAACACCGTTTAACATTATACAATTAAAACTAACATTAGATGTGCATGTCGGGCGAGCCAACATAAATAAGAGACAAAACATCGTTTTTCGAGACTTTACGGCATCAGCCTAAAGGAGCTATATCCAGCTGATATCAATGTGTTGACTAACGACAAATAATTTATTCAGATACGAGAACTTCATTAACATTTCATTCAGGTTTCGAATAGTTCTACCAGCTAGAAGAAGATAAATAATTATTGTACATACAATTTTTTAAGTCTTTACAAGTACATATACACATTTTGCGTATTTCATCGTTTCGGATTCTATCTTAGCGACACTCCGAGCATGGATCTCTCTACAGCACGCTAGGTGACCTTTATTTTTTGGATAAGACTCGCTGTCAGATTCCACGTCTCTGCGCCATAAGTTAATACAGGGAGAATGCATTGGTTAAACGCCTTCGTTTTTAGACATTGCGGAATTTTTGCTTTAAAAATGTACTTTAGTTTTCCAAATGCTGCCTATCCCAGTTGTATACGTCTGTCGAAAATAATACTGTGCTCAAATTGTACAGATAAACATTATAAATGATCATAAAAAAAACATTTCAATACACTCAAAGTAAAGAAGCACGAAAACTTGCGCGTCTGATACATTCATGCACGCACACGTGTCGTAAACGTACTTTATTATTTTTACTCTGCCGGAATCACAAATATAAACGTAAATAAAAATGCCTCCGCAAAAAACTCACCTATATAATATTCAAAAAAGGTTTTGTCTCGGAGAGATACATGGACCCGGTCCTCCGACTCATGTAATGCTGGCCAGTATATTGCAAAGTTCCTAAGAACACCACCGCCGGAACATAAAAAGGCAAGGAAACATACCCCGTAGTACGACACATTACTTACCGAAACATTTTTATTATAAAACGTAGTGGAGAATACAGTTCAATACAATGTTTCAGGATTTTCATGACAAATATAATATAGACACATTTTTTTTTTCTGTTAATGATAATAATCCATACAAGAAGATATAACAAGGCAGTAATCATATAACCTATCCATAACATAAATTGATAATTAAGTTACTAATAATTAGATCCAATCTGTTCAATCAGTGGGATTGTCCATGCATTATCCTATGAAATCTTTGCATCGGAGGGTCCTCCTTTTTTTATGTGAACACATACAGGAGAATACCGACATATGTAATAGTAATTCTGAAGTCTCAGCAGTGGAATTCTATGACACGTACCATGGTACATATGGCTAAGCGCTGCATATGGAGTGTTAATCCGCCAACGTCATAGACTACAGCTCGAAATTCACGCATCATCCTTATTATTACAGGAATTTACTAAGAATAGGTGGTTTTCACGGGACGACTTTCATCTACAACCAATTTTAATTAATAGTCAATGACTGGCATTTTACGGGTGAGGGATCAAATTCACAACAACCGGGTAAATTAGAGCTCAGAAATCAATTCAATTTTTTTTTAAATCTCCATCGGGAATCAAACCCACGACCTTTGGCTTGCAAAACAAACAAATATACGAGTATATGGATTCCCAATGACCTCCAGGTCACAGTTCCGAGGACTTGGAAAGACAGCAAGTGAAGTAGTGGAGGCATATTTTGGGGGATTTGTAATCCATGAAATTAATAAAAATCAGATGATCTTCTTCTTCTTCGTGTCAGCGACGTCAAATTCAATCAGATGATCAACTCAACTCTTCCAAGTAGTCATCAATACACATTTCACCAAATTTACTCTGTTGCTGGAGCAAAGGCTGTCCAAATTTTTCGCCATAAGACGTCAGTTTCCATGTTGATTACCCCATTCCTCTGCCTTGGAGTTTCGGCGACACAGTACATTATATCTATAGTTTTTTATGACTTTATTTTACTTCACATTAATTGAATCAATTATGAAGAATAAAAGAAATGGAATACACGAAACTCGAGTCACGGGTAGTACCTATTCGTTTCACCCAATGCTTATCACTAATACATTGAAAGAAATGTATTTGCTTTGAATTATATAAAAGACAACCGTAAATATATGTAATTTTACGAGTATTATCCTTAAAATAAAGTTCCCAGTGATTTTTCACAGAGTAAAACACGTTTAATTCCATGAATGCGTACATTTTTGAAAAGATCAGACTTTTACCTATTTTTCTACATAGTCAGTCGCCACTGAGGTCAATGCATTTTTGCATGCTGTATACGAGCATTTGAATGCCCGAGTAAAAAAAATCTGCCGCCATGCCACGCATATACCTGAGAACCGCTTCTTTCTCTATTGCCGAAATGTTTTCAGTAAAAAAAAATGTATGAAAAGTATTTAGTTGTGATAGATAATATATGTTTATAAATAAATATAAGTGTAAATACAAAGATTAAAATAAAATAATATTAAAACAAGTCTGTACATAACGCAATTAATCACACAATTTAATAATTGTACTATTTATATAGTGTGACAAAAACTAAATATCTAAATATCAAAACAATAGCAAGACATCCAAATAATAGTAACAAGAAAGCAAAATGGGTATTCATTTAGAAAATAACTCGAGTTTTATAAATTTACATTGATTTTTATTATTAAAACGATTTTAAATAAATAGTTCTTAAGCGATTACTCTACTTATTATCACTCATCCATAATATTTGTCCGTAATACCATGTCATGTTTAGTTAAACGGCCACATTCACAGTTTTGCGTGAAAAACCGTGAAATAAAACATGCAGAGCGAACACGCCGAACAATCAGCGTTTCCGCAGAATGTTGTAGTTGACAACTGCCTCTGGGCGGACGAGGGGCCGGGGCTTTTTCAATGCGCCCTTTTTGTGACCCTCGCCGGCCCTTTGTCCGGAGCCAAAGGGCGGGTCAAATCACCAGCGATTCTCCCCGTCGCGAACTTAACCCGTATAGTATTATGCCCAGAGAACGGAGCCTCTGGGCCGAGTGTTTGAACCCAAAACAAGGTAGAGTAATATCAGCGACAGCCTCACGCGTGCGACGTCAGTGTTTTACATTTTCATTTTCTTTCAGAGGGATATAAAGATAGACTCTCGGAGATAAAGACAGCGAACCTTTTGATATGGGGATTGTACAATTAATTTGGAAACTAGGTTCTGTTCTGAGAATGGATTTAAGAACGTTCTGGAATTGTCTGAGGCTTGCGACATAGCATTTGATGTCCATGTTTTAAATTTATATTTATACATATATTTTCCGTGGTGTAAACTATATAAATACATGTTTATTTAAAAAAAATATGCGACTGACTTAGATAAAGATTCATTTGAATGTAAAAGAATGAAAGAACTTATATTGATAATATTTTCAGAAATGACTTATATAGAAATACTTTAGTTTCATATTTAAAGAAATGAAAATATCTATAATAATTTTAGTATTTCCATACTATATTAGCTCCTTAGATTTAGTATGTAGTCGCATTAAATTTGTTACAGCTGTAATTCATTGCTCGTTTCAAGTAATTTTAAAGATTTTTTAATAATCTTATCTGCATTGTTTCTAAAAGTATCAACGACAGAAGCCTACGAAAAATAGTGAAGTAGTATCTGAAGAGTACGGTTCTCAAGATTATTTAAATTTTACTATTGCGTTTTGCATTCTTAGGTAATAAACCATTTAAACGTGAATTACACTCCCAATTTAGCTTATATTTCGTAACCAGACGACTATTAACACTATTGCATTGTTTGATCATTAATATATATGAAAAAAAAATTACATTAGATTTCAGTGAAAAATAATATGGTTTCTATAAAAATATACCGTTTTGAGATAGAGTTTGACTTGCTCATATTTTAAGCTTATAAAAAGGTCAAGACATTGTAAATTTATTGTTGATTCTAAATTCTTAGTCACAAAAAGTAAAAGGTACTTTACATATAGAAAAAATTATAAAAATAAACTATTGCGACGCCCAAACAGTTTTATCCCGATTTGCATGACGTCTGTATTAACCTTTTAACTAGTCTGGACTATACAAGGTCTGCCATCTGCGACTTGTAATCCATATGGGAGACTTAAGACGAATGTTTTTTTTTGTTATGATACGTCACATATTTGTCAAAAATTTCGTTTATTCTGAATTTTGCTCTTTGTTTCAGAGTTCACTTGAAACTAATTCGCTATACAAAATGCTGGCTAGTGCTGCAACAAGAATAATTGCTTTTTATGCGATTGCAATAACCTATAGAACACATCACCTAAAATATTATGTTTTATTAAATGTGTCCGACTAGTTGATTCTTCTTATACTTTATGACAAGCAACATAAATCATAATAATTGTCAGATCCTGGGTGGCATCTATTTAACGTTAGTTACCTAAATAATAAAAAAGGTATCTGCTATTAAAATGTAGTAAAATTTAAATCGTTAAGAACATAATATTTTTTATTAAATGTTGTGGAAGATTTTTTGTTTTTTTATATTATCTACTAATACTTAGTTCCATGTGCATTTACCTACGAACAAAAAACGTGTCTCAAATACTTTACAAGTTATAAACACATGTACGGAAAATTTACGTGAAGTAAATTTAATTTAATTTTAAAAAATCTTAAAAAGAAAAATTTCATAATTCCAATTTAAAAGGATTAAAGGAGATATTTTTAAGAGGTGAATTAATATAAAATAATCATGTATCTAATGCGCACACAAGTGAAACACATTTTTATCGCAGGCAATTTGTCATTAAGTTTCGTACGTCCACTTCATAACAAATAGATCTATTAAAAATCATCAATCTTACATATCGAGTGTTTTTGCACTACCCAACATTATTTATCTGTCTTAAGCTTGTGTTTGTCATCCACTAGAAATAATCTTCTTCCATCCTACCCAAATTTACTCCAGACTTTGATGTCTCAATTTTAATCAAATCTTTAAACATCATATTAAGTATATTTAGGAATATTTTTTAAAAATCTTTATCAAGCGTTCGCCATTCTAAAATAAAAGTATTTTTTTGTATTTTAAATTGATGTGCTTACTCTACAAATGTTTTTTGTAGAGTACGCACATTGTCTCAGCCCACGCATCCCCTATGTATCATGCGATGTGTCGCTTGGTGTGTTTCGCTCTCGAGCCGTCACAGGGACGTGTTTAACATTCCTCCGCTCCTCCAGTTAGACTACACATTGTTTCTTGTCCAAACAAAGCCGTAGGGATACAGATGTTTGAGTTTGAGGTTCGTAGGACGTCCATACAACTTTTTGTTGCGGAAAGTTTGTTTTACAATTTAAGTTGGGGAGGGGCGAGCTTGCCCGCTATTAACTAATGACTCGACCAGAGCCGAACTGGGCTGAGGATGAGTCGTCCCTTCAGCAGACAAAGGGAAGCAAATCTCTAACGCCGTTTTTCCATTTTGCATACTTGCTAAAGCCAAAATATCCATTTTCCAACAAAGCTCAAGCATTTTATTCCTTTTCCTTACATTGAATGCAAAAATAGACTATTTAAATCATTAAAAAAATTAAACTACGCATTGCGTTTTACTTGTTTACAGATAAATCAATTGTGATAAAGTGAACAATATAAAAAATTAGAAAATTAATACTTTCTAGCAACAACAAATCTAAGACTGATGCTATTCTCATGTTTAATAATAAGTCAAGTTGTACATTTTAATTTAATTAATCCGGGACCGAAACATGGACAAAAATTTTAACATACAAATGTTTTCTTTTTGTGTCAGTTAATATCCTTAACGTTAATAAACTTAAACTTGTAATGATGTTCTTTGTGAAATAAATATTTAATACGTTTACATAAAAATGAAATACTTATATTTTAAATTATTCATTTCAGCAGGATTTTCATTGTTCACGATGTCTCTTTAAGGAGATTAATTGGGTTAAGTCACATTAAGCATCCAGTTATAGTCAGATGAAAAATTTCTTCGTAACATATTATTTATTTTGGTTTCAAGTCCGCTTAAATCATTCAATAAGAACTGTAACACAATAAATATATTCATACTAATATTCAAAAAGAGATTATGGCCTGAAAATAAAGAACTAACAAAGCTCTTATTGAGAGTCCAATTATGGTATATTTTTTAGGAATTTATTACGTAAAGTGATTGATATAGGAACTGGATACAAATAGTCATATAAATTAAAGCCTTAAATCTCTTTTCGTCGGGCTACGTTTATGTTATTTATATTTTGCGTATTTACTTTGAGATCCATTTCAATGTTGAATAGATAAGTATTTCATACCTCGTGATAACATGTATCATATTAAGCACCGTATAACCCGCTGGAAGACTGCAGTTTCACGATTTGTGAAGGCATTATCAGTTCCATCGTGCACAAACGTTATCTGTTTGTATGCAGTACACGTACAAGTCTAATTAATCTATTAATGACGTGTATGACTTCGTAAAGCTGTTTTTAAGTGAATGACAATTGTGGATGACATTAGTAGGCGTCAGTAGTAGATGCGGTCCTGGGTATTGTTGGGCACGTAATTCGGCAGCGCTCCGGGCCGACATTCCAGAAGAAATTTTCCGAAAAAGAGATAGGGGCTAATTATGTTTCGATTCGGCGGCTATGGGGACGGGTGAGGGCAGAGCGGTGGGGTTAAATGAGTTTAAGGAATGTTTCTTGTTAAAGCCCCGGGAAGGGAAGAAGGCGCCCGCGAGCCTCTTCTGCCCCACGCTCCACCCCGGCCGCTTGTTCGCTAATTCTATCCCGGCGTTATTTATCACATAAATAGGTGCTCTTTCATTACAATTACTTTAAAAGGGGTCTTTCTGCTGGAGCACGCTGAAGGCACTCTGCTGCTTACGGCAATTATGCGGAAGTTTCTTTGGATTTTTTTGAACGTTTGATCGCATGAGAATGCCACCTTAGAATCTTTCACGTAGCTTCTTAAAACGTACATTAAAAATTAAAGAATGTATTGCATCACAAAAATTTCCATAAATATAATGAGAATATAAAACACCTCCTTGCACTACATCAGCGACTGTACAAAGAAACTGGACTGTTATAGTTAAACTATATTGAGGGTTAGTTGATGGAAGCGCAAGGCCGCTGTTGAGAATCAAATGGTCCAAACCTCAAGTGTCGAAAAAATCATCTGATCTTCAATAATATTCAATATGCATAGAATTTATATATAATTTATTGATATTGTGGCTTTTGGGCTTAGCCGTTTGTGGCGAATTACTTATTTCCAATAATTCGACCGCCGTTGCAGGGGTCTTCGTCAGGGTTGATGACTTAGAGATGACTGCAATGGCGTTTGAAATATTGGAAATAAGTAATTCGCCACACACGGTTAAACCCAAAAGCCATAATATCAAATCTGGCCGTGAAAACCTAAGAAGTTATTGAATTTAGGGAGGTTGCTAAAGGATAAAACTTTCAGTTAAACTATGTTTCATAGATTTTTTTATACGTATGTCTATTCTATATTTTTGAAATTGAATTACGTAAATGCTTGTTTATTTAAATAGTGAATTTATGGCATTTGCATTTAGTCATTTCATGGTGATTTCTTATGAATATTTCAAACGCAGCTCTTTTATTAAAATCATGATGCAATGACTTTGCATTTAGGAAATAATTACATAATGTATTAGAAAAATAAATTTCATAAATTTTGTTTGGGAATAACGAAAAGTAAGCAATTTCCCAAATAATGCGTCAAAAAACAGGTCAATTTAGTATATTATGCATATTTTAAGTGTCGCAATTTATCACTCAAACGCAGATACCTACAGAATACCGTAAAAATTCTGAGAATTTTATGCCGTTTTATATTTTAAGAATAGTTAAGTGATGAATATAACTAAGAGTTCAGACTGGAAGTATTTTGATTTATCACACTTTTAATAGTTCACGGCTTGACTTTTATCTACCACCAATTTTGATTAATATGCTACAAGATGATGATGGTGTCATGAACTAATATTCCCAGACAATTCGTTCAATGACTCATCGGTAAAGACGTCTGGTGCTTGGGACTTTTGATGCACGGGACAACTGTTGCACTGGATATCTCTCTAACCTAACCTTACTTTACTTAACCTAACCTTTAAGTTATTTTGATAACCAGATCTATGGATCTCTGGACTCATAAATAGACAGATCCTTAGGTTAGGTTAGGTTAGGTTAGGTTAGGTTGAACGAATTGTCTGGGAAAGAAATGCAGCGGATCCCATGATGATAAGTTCATCACTACTAATATGTCTATTTTTTTTAACAGTTGCCTAAGGTAAGCACCTAGTTTAGCTAATAAGTCTTCTATCCAGCAATGTAGAGATTATCATATACTAGTATTAATCACTTTTGAAAAATATTTTTTATTTTCACTTTTGCGGAGTTAAGCACACAAATTCTTGCCTTTAAGGCAAGCAAGCGGCTTACTGTTAGCTTCACCCCTGGGGAAATGTTGCTAGTGTTCTACATAGTAAAACCCTGCACACTGCAATTATCCCAACGTCCATTAATTATATATTCGACAGCTTGAGAGTGACAACAGCTGATGGAAATTGTCTATAAATGTATTCTGTAGAGGACACCTTCGCCGTTCGTAGTTTAAAGGGAAAAGATAACTAACCAACAACCATATAATGTTGAAAGTTATCAATTAAATTGGAAATATTGTTGAAGTACAGCTTGCTTTTAATTATAAAGAAAATGATCAACGAAAGCAACCTAATAAAGTTTAAAATGTTATAAATTATATTTGAAATTTAAAAATATAAACGAGTTTATATATTGTGCAATCGAATGAAGGAGAGCACAACCGGTCGAGATCAGTATACTATGGAATGGCTGGAAGCTGCATGCGGAAAGCGTGTCTTGTTTACAAAGACTTCTAGTGAAATTCCCAAAAAAAAACTAAACAGTTGACAGAATCTTTAAAAATGGCGGAACAAATAAATACAGAGTACTGAATTTGAGAAAAAATAAAATAATGAGAATTATAAGACATGTTTTTTAAGTAGTATATAGTAAGTTATCTAAGATAATAGAACTAAAAATATTGAATTGAATACCTAAATTGCACAATTAATCCGTTCGACTTTTACTTGATAGGTTCCAATTGGTTCCAATGCTCTGGTGTAATTGGCACAAACTGAATAACTTCGAAGGTTTTCACGGCCAGATTTACATTGTGCGTTTTGGGTTTAGCCGTGTGTGGCAAATTGCTCCTTTCCAATATTGATGACTTAGTCATCAACCCTGAAGAAGACCCATGCAATGGTGGTCGAAATCTTGGAAAGGAGTAATTTGCCACACACGGCTATACCCAAAAGCCACAATATTGGTGCAAACTGGTCCCCGCTAGTGAAGTGGTTGCAGAAGCCTATTAATTAAAAAATAAGTGATCGACGAAAGTCCTTTTTTCAGCATCACTCAATTACAGTAAGTTTTTTTAAATTATGTTAATGTTATGTGAATACTGGAGAGTAGTTTAATGACTTACGCAGATCAACACTCCACAAACAGCATTTAGCCATCCTCAAAAATAAAAAGCAATATTGAATACACCTAATGTTAATATTTTTTTGATTGATAAATATGCGACTTCAATTTGATATTGATATTTGGACTTCGGTTCTACTTAAAATAGTATTTTATATAATATTCTATCGAAAATCACAAATGAACACAACTGATGGTCTCAGAGAATAGAAAGGAATTGATTTTTCATAGAAAACTTCAACACGTTTTCAGAGCTAATGGTTATACCGGCCGGTCAACTATTTCCGGCTTAACCTCCCAAAGGATACGATGCACATCCTCTACGAATAAATCCGATAGCCACATCATTACATGTAAAACTTGAGTAAGTTATCTCATACACGGTCTGTAGGTCTTGGTCTTACACTGTGAGGCGGTCTGCAGGTCTCCAAAGTCGCACAATAGTGACTCTCCCTGCCGAAGCATTGCCCACCGCCCGAGGTTGTCCTTTGTTCTACCAACTCCGGTTCTTAATCTGTTCAGGGATTTTCAGGTCCACCAGTCAAGATTCTTGCCAGTTGGGAGGCCTTCCTTTGCAGTAATGAAATACTCTGATGCGACATTTTCAGGGCCGGATGTGAGAGGTTGTGTGGATCTCAGAAAACTGCTTCGCGACTTCAGTCTGGGTGTTGGGGGTATCTGATTATACAAGCAGTGGGACGGTCGGTTGATTGCCTTACGCATTTCTTCGGCACAAATGATTTTGCGTCTTATATTTGGTGGTGCGATACCAGCCAAGGGGTGTAGTTTTGAAATGGGTGTTGGTTTGAGGCAGCCTGTGACGACTCTCTATGCGTCATTCAGGGCAGTATCCACTTGATTACAATGGGCTGATTGACCCCATACTGGTGCCGCATATTCTCCGGCTGAGAAACAAAGTGCTATAAAACTAAAACTATTTGTGGTGCAGTGCAGGTATAGTTCACAGTAGTTTGATTCATAGTAGCGGCATATTCGAGGTAATTGGGCGGACGTCAGCGCTCTCCACCGGGAGATGACCTGTCCGGAGGCAGCTCCCTGAAAGCTGAAACTTGGACTCACCATACGTAGAGAGGCTTACAGTTTAATACGTATACAGAGATCGCATGAAATTCAATGTACTGCTGATCAGTCGATGTGACAAATCATCGACAGTAAACTAAACAATGAGTTCTTTAAATATCAAATAAACAAATAACTATGAGATATTAAAAATTATAAATTGATTATGATTTTTATGATATATTTTTTAACGATCGTTCTTGATACACAATTGACAATCGCATTATCCTTGAATATAATTATCAACTTTGGGTTGGAGCCCCAAAATACCTTCTAAATATATAATTGAATCAGTATATAGTTTATAATATATAATTGAATCAGTTCAAAGATGCGGAAGGCGGAGGATCGAAGAAGATGGAGACTCCTACTGGAGGACTACTTTCAGCAGTGGATGGATACAGGTGGATGATTCAAAGAAGAGTAATTCGTTTGGTACACAATAACACTCTTACATCTAACTCACAGTCAATGGAGCACTAGCGTAAGATTAGTTCACTTATCTCTTCTACCGTTATTGCTACGATCGTTGCTCTTCGAAACTAAAATAAATAATTTCTCATACACCCACTCATAACCAATAAATTTGTCTCACTTTCCGAAAATGGTTAATATGTTTCGATCAAGAACTATAAGTTTCCAAAGTTAGTTCCTAAATACCACCAGTTAGTTTTGGAATACTCTTCCAGCGGCTGTGTTTCCTCATTCGTGGCAATCTCCCCAACCCATACAAAAATAAAGACAACACGGTTGGATGGCTGAACGCCATAGACTGCACTGGTGTCAACTGGTTGTGCTTTTCTATTTAAAGTACTTGATGACCTTCCAATGTGGCACGTATCCGGAAGCTTGAAAAAAAAATTCCTTTATTTTATGCTTTCCTGTGACACATGGAGTACATGACGTAGCTTATATTTTCGTTTCTTGATCAATGTAGTATGAAAGTCTCTTAACCCAAGTGTTTGAAATGATCTACAAGTAAAAAATATATATTTAATGTCGAATTTTATTTCTTGTGCATTTCATTACATAAAATAACACTATTATATCAGAGAAAGATTAAAAAGACGAGAAACAGCAAAAAAAAACAATATGTATTTACTATTATTTTCTCTCGAAAGCCCTTATTTTCCTCTCGGACCCTTTTCTTGCATTACCGCCGTGAATTTCTGACGAACTTGTTTATTTTGTTGATTTAACAGCGTGCCCCTGGGACACATCTAATTGAACAGATTTGTTCGACGATAGTCCCCTTCTCGCTCTGTGTATCTTGAGAGTAACCATTACGTTAGCAGATTTGTTTTTTTTTTGCAAAACCTATCTTTTTTACCTCTTCTTTCTAAGTCACTTAATTAATGCCGTGATTCTCGCCTTGTCAGAAGCCAGATATTCAATTCAGAGCTCCACTGAATACATTGATTATATTACACCTCCATGGGTTGCAAAAGCCCCCAGGCTTGAATAAAAAAATCGCATTTATATTCATCAAAATTACACTTCATTAAAATTATTCGTATTTCCAATTTAAATACCAGACTTGAATTGCTCTAACGACATCCAATATATTAGGCATAACAATTAAGGTTTAAAAATGTATGCCTAAGTTTTCGTATAACATCGTGAGAGAGCTTGTCAATTTGTTTAATTTTTTCCGACCAAATTAATTGGTTTTAGTTATGGAGGGGTTGAACCCACAACCTCTCGTATGATGTGCTGGCTCTATACCACAAAGCTATACATCTAAGCGAGGTTAAGATTGATGAAACACAAATTTTTACACTTAATTGCAATAAGATACATAAAAAATAACAATAACAAACTGACGAACTGGTATTTTTAAAGTTGCGAGCACATGTCGACGCAAATAAATTATAAGGATAAATAACCATAAAATTGTAAGCGAATGTTTTGTTCTATTACAGAAGTAAATTTACTTTAGATTCTACCTTAAATATAAATTAATAAATTCGTGTCGTTAATTGTGTCCTCTTTTAAGATAAAAAGAGCCAAACGTCGGGATCGTCGTTATATTCATCCGATCAACTTATATACTAATTATCATAAGAAAATTCTTCGGATACTATGGCTACAGTCTTTGCATATTTTCATAGTCAAGGGTCTTCACCCGGATACAACAGCTGATGACTTGCAGAGCTTCTTGGCAGCGACCGCTGCAGTCAAACCCTCTTGGATGACCATCAGGAGGATTATCAGCAGACGGACGCTGTCAACTTCTTTCAAAGTCGGGGTCATCGCGACTTCGCTAGAGTCTCTCATGGAGCCTGAAGTGTGGCCTGAAAAGACCATCGTCCAACCCTGGATACGTGTAAGACGAAAGAATCGCAATGAACAGTGGTTGAAACTAACTTGAGTGAAGATATTGACATATTTAGTGTTATATTGCTTCAGATTCAGTGCTAGTGTTGACGAAGGCGATATTTTGGAAGTTTGATGTTGTGACAATAATGCCATGCTATTTGTGGGTCATCCATGATTTACTTATAACAGGGTTTTTGTTGTTACAAGTCAACTATTTGCATTGAGTCTCCTAACGCTTCTAGGTGTGAGGTTATTGACACTATGTGTCAATAAATTTACAGGGCCACACTTTTATGTAAATACTTCAATAATGAATTAAGATGTAAAAATATTTTGTAATGTTATTGAAGGAAATAAATAAATAATTGTCTAAAAAAAATAGTATACATATACACGGTCCCAAAGAGATATGATAAGATATGGCATAGAAAATAACAGTTTTTATAGGTTTTAAGTGAACATATTTGCAAGCTATGTAGTTGTATTGGTCATAATCATCATTATCAGACTGTGTTTGTCCACTGTTGAACGTTGGGCTCCCACATGAGTATCGATTATTTTAGATCCTTCACCCTCCACATCCAGGTTACTTCCGCTCCTGCTGAATTGGTGAAAAATAAATAAATACTGAAATGGTAAAATTTTATGAAATAAAAAAAAAAAAAATTCAAATAGAAATAATTTTCTAGTAGTAACGCCAATGGTCGGTATCTGTATAGCGGGAAGAAAGAGGATCGGGGAGATAACTGCTGAATTATCATCAGGAATTTCAGTTATGAAAACACCTAGTTATTCTCCCGAAATTAATTACATAAATTAATTAAATTAATGATGATGTATATCGCTAATTAAAAAATGAAATAGGACCCTCTGCCCGCCAGAGATCTTAATTTATTTTTGGCGCTCCATAAATTTGGTATTGCTCCGCCATTATCAGTTGTTCGGGAAAACTGTATTATATTATGCTAAAAGGAGCGAGGGATTCCCGGAATTATGAAGAAACCAAACACAGGGAGCGGAGAAAAAGAAATTCTCAAATTCTTAAGGCCCGTTCGAGAAACTTCTCGATTGTTCTTCGACTTTCGGGAAGATTCTAAATTCTCGACCTATAAATAATAATTTGTACGGCAGCGCTGTTTATCGAAAATCATCACCGTTATTGGAGAATACACGGCAAGGGTGAAGCGATTTTTAATTTATAAATTAAGGTCGTTCAAGGCAAATCAGACCTTTGAAAACATTTATGAGAAATAAAAAATAAAAGTTTAATAACTGAATGAATAAAGGTGGCAATGGACCTTTTGCTAGTTGATCAGATTATTTGGGGAGAGATACCGAACAAACATGCATTTTGTTGACATTTGGCGGTGATAAATACAATATTATTAAAATATTGCATTTTGAAAAATCTATAATCGATGTTGAGGCAATGGTGGACATGTTACATACAACAGAAGGTCTTGTACTCTTTTCACCCCATTTAAGTGATATAAAAATATATGATAAGATTTAGTATCCCATGCATCTAGAAAACTTATTTTTGGACTTATGATATTTTAAAAAACTTTTTTGCTATTTTTCACAAAGCCAAATAATCTTAATATCTATTTTTTACAGTCATCATTATGTATATAATCGTGTCGAAAACAACAGGGTCATATCCTGTCTGCCCAGAAGTGAGCGATGTTGTTGGCGTTACTCCCAGCCATCATTAGGTCTTTATGGGTGCAGCTACCCGGACACAGCGCACACTCCAGAAGGTGTAACAGAATCTGCTCCACGCCGCAGTCACATTCAGTCAGTCCGCTGTAAGACTGACAAGCTTTCATTTGTGTTCTCGTCTTGCATACTTCGGTCCGAATCCTATTAAGGGACCTCCGTATCAACATAATAACTATTGACACTGGTCGTCTCCATTTTGTTTAACGATATGCATCGTACTTCTCTCATTCGCACAAGCTAGCCAGTGGCGCCATTGTTAATCAGTGGCTAATGAATGAACCGGTTGGTTTCCGATGTTGCTGTAGGTGACAGGAGAGTTGATGTTGCTCCAATCAAGGACGAACGAGTACCAGTACCACTATTAAGTGGTCTGCCACCTACCACGCGGGGAGCGAGTTAAGGTTTAGTCGTTTTCTGATTCTAAATCGTTCTCCCAGCCGTAGCGTAGACTTAAGGCATGGCCATTAACACGTGCCAAAGTTATTGTGTAACTTGTGGATAATCGATTTACCCCTTAGTATCACTATATGTCCGTTGACTACAAATCGTAATCTTTAAATTAGCAGTATACATATATAACTAACGTTAATTTAAAAAAATGTCTCTGCTACCCCGCGCCACTTTGGTGTCATCATTTTACGGTGTGTTTACAATGCTTTTATTGCCAAACTGAAATTTTGAAATACTCGTCCGTTTCGGGCTTTCAGTTTCACCCGCGCGCCTGAAACGTGAGAGGCCCGGCCCATAAATTATAATTTTCGCCAAGATTGAACAATAAATTGATCGGAATAGAATTAACGATATTTATTACCTTAATTAAAAGCGCCACTCCTGTGAGATATTAATTCGCCGCGTCGGAAAGCTCGACAAAACTACACTGCCCTTGCGGAAAATGTAGCGAATAAACGGGCAATAAAATACAAACACTTATATATAATTAATTATAGTGGAAAGCTGAAATAATGTTTCTGCAGTAGTATTTAGCTTGTCCCTGAATATTTTAATTAAATTAGTAATTTAATTTGTATTTACTACTCTTCATATCATATAACAAAATACGCAAGTCCTTATAAAAAACAATCTCATTATTTGTTATTTATATGACCATTATTGTTAGCATTTTCAAATGTATTTTTATAATATAAAATCGAGATTCTTTTTATTAAATTTAAGTAAATTTTATGATTCAGATTGCAGACAGTGTGCATAAAATATAATTAATTTTGATAGTCCAATATTAAATATCGAAAAAAAATATTTCGTCAGCTTCATTTTTGCTACTGGTACATTTTGCTGCTTATTCGCATTCTTAAATACTGCAGTTTCACTTTTAATTAGAAATTCTTCAGTTCTTGAAATGTTTTTTGGGGCCTTATACCCTTTACGCCATAGTGCCTTGGCATTGTTTTCAGAGCTCTTTCTAGTTATATAAGTAACGGGCTTTGGTGAACAACGCTAAGCGTGATTGTAAAAGTTATTATTTACATGTATTAATGTATTTATGTTTTTTTTATAAAATCGCATACAGGAGAGCACAGCCGGTCAAGACCAGTGTACTCTATGACGCTCAGCCAGGGAGGCTGGACGCTGCATGCGGGAAATGTGTGCTGTGTTCATGTTTGTGTATAGGTTGAGGAGATTGCAAGAGTACATTTAAATGTTTCTTTGAGAGATCCAGATTGTAGGAAGGTGGGAACAGAGACGCTGGAGGAGAATTCCAAATCTTACCGGTGGCATTTATGAAGGAACTTTGGAAACAGCCAGTTATTGGTCGACACACATTAACCGTGGATGTTTGGCAAGTGTGAGACGAGTTTGTAGGTTATGGCTGGGTGCAGGAGGAATTAGTTATTTAAGTTCCGAAGAGCACCGACCGTGGTAATAACGGTTGAAAAGACAAAGTGAACCCATCTTACGTATGTGTTCCATTGATTGCAAGTTAGACGTAAGAGTGTCATTGTTTATCAAACGAATTGGTCTTCTTTGAACTGAGTCAATTAAGTTATTTTGGGGCTCCAATCCAAACATGGTTCGGATTTGTCATTAATAAAAAAGAAAAAGTTGTTTATCGTGATATATGTTGTATTTTTTAAAATATAAACTATATGCACCCTCTTACGTAAAAATAGTATAATATTTTGCCCAAAAGAAGCTACAAAGAAATATATTTAGTAAAGCCTTTCGATAAAACTAAAATAACGCAATTTTACTTATATGAACGTGAACGTTGGTAAGTACACTGTTAGCTATCGATACCATATATAGTCTGCTCATCTCCTCACCCACCAGTATCCATAGTATCCAGTGTCTTATTTGCGAATAAAGGGCTCGCCTCTGAGCGGCTTCCGATTATCGGCTCCGGTCCGCTCGGTGCAATTGAAAAGCAATTACGGGCGATTTTTTGCCGGCGTAAATAAATAATAGAGAAAGTTTGCCCCGCACCCGCGAATGGAAGGCTTTAATGGATACTTGTGTGCCGCTGCGGTATTTCAATAAACAATCTATACTGCGAGGATATCAGCGGTGCGGGACCTGCTACATTAAGAGCGAATAGTCGATGTAATCTATTAATTAAATGCGTTTTTTAATTGTAGAGAGAAAACATTCTTGAGCAGCATTTCATGAAAAAATATCATGAAATGCTGCCGAAGCATGTTTTTTTTATATTCATCGAAATCATCATCATCATCAGCCTGTATGCGTCCACTGCTGAACGTTAGCCTCCCGCATGGGTATCCCTCCTTTTCGATCCTCCGCCTTCCGTATCCAATACACTCCCGCTAAGCTTACTTTACTTCCCATCGACCGTCGTCTCTTCGACAGATATGTCCTGCCCAATGCCACTTGAGTGTGCCTATTCGTTGGGTAGCATCCACTACTTGATTTCTTCTGCGTATTTCCTCGTTTCGGATTCTATCTTTTAGCTTTTTTAATATTATATTTAGTAAAAGTGAAACAGTCAGAAAATGCCAATGATTTGATCAGATCTCTCAACAGTTATTGTAATGACATCTCCTGTTTTGATAAAGCGACTAAATTCACCCGGATCGTCATCAAAACTCGTGGATGGATTGATTGAGGCGAAGGTCACAAAGCAAAGAAATCGCCGAGAAGCACATTGACGTTTATTTAAAGTAAAGGACTTTCAAAATTTGATATTCTGTCACATAAAATGAATTATGTGTACTTGACGGTACCTTGGCAGAAAGTGACTCGCACTGCATAGTAACAGTCATTTTATTCTTAAAGTTTGTTAAACCTAATAGCTTGGATGAATTGATTATAAACTTTATTTGTTTATTTATTGAATGGACGCATATTCCCTCAACAGATAGCATATAGCATTCATTCATTTATTATGATACATAACTATTTTTTATCATACTTTCTTATAAAAAAATGTCAGTTAATAACTGCAGCTCAGTGGTCTCATGACAGTGATGGGTTGAGGAAGGCTACGAGTTATTCGAAATTGCAGTCTCCTAAACAGAGGCCATACCCAACGTGAAATAAAGTAAATAAATAAATATTAATTTAAAAATATTTTATAAATATAAAACATGGTTTTTACTCGTATATTTAATAAGCTTGCTATAAAACTATGTCGATGTTCTGACGACGTTTCGGGATATTAAGGTTAACCGCCTAAGATGGTATGGGCATGTGACACGGAGAGATGAGGTGAACATGGTGAAGAAAGCCCTCAACATATCCACGCTGAGAAGAAGACCTAGAAGATCACATGCAAAGCCCTGGGCTGCAACTGTAGACAAGGAGCTGAAAACTCTGGGCTTGACCGAGAATGAAATGCAAGACAGACAGACAGAGCTGATCCCAGATGATGGAAAATGGCGAGGCTGAAGAAAGAGTATATTTCATTAATTTAAACATAAAAAAATATTAAAATAAATACTATTCATTGAAAATCAATCTCAGTTAAATCACTTGCGGTCGTAGGCATCTTGTCTTATTCAGCATAGTTCAACACAAGTATCGATAGTACCATCGTGACAAACCACGATTGGACAAATCTGTGCGATTATTTATTTATTCCTCGTTTCGTTGATCGTAGTTTCCGCACCAATGGCCGATGTGTTGAGCCTGGAGAGTGGGTTCGCTTTCGCACTCATCGCCATACAAACTAACTCGCCCAATTTATTTTTCCCACTCCCGGCTGCCAGTCCAACCCCCGCCTACTGAAATTCAGTTTCAAGGGCTGCGTCTTGTTTCTTTATTGTTTGCCTTTGTTCCGCTTGCGGGGGAGCCCCGGAATCACCTCAGCCTTGTTAAAAAGAGAAACACTCTGCTTCGAACGCGAGAAAAAACGCCGTATAAGTGTGTTTTTTTACCTTGTTTTGATATGGATCACGTCGAGCATTAGTATTCTTTTGTAATAAGAATGCTGATGATGTGAAGAGGCTATACACATAAACATAGTACATATTTTAAATGTGTTCAAGGTGATTCATTTTACAACAATGAATAGAATGTAATGAGCAACGTGAAATAATCAGGTATAATTATCTTTAATTTTTGTACAAATAATATTTTCTATAAATCATTAAAATAAAGTGTTAAATCATAAAGATTGTCATTTAATTTTTTTTATTGGTATTATAAAGGATATCGAATAACTAGAACAATTTTCCAAGGGCTGGACCATTTGGTCTTAAGAAGCAGCTCAAACTAATAGAGAAATATATTTTTTGTAAAATATTATTTTACAAAATCAATTTCATCCACAGACATATTTATGGACAGTGATATTTAAATATATATTAAATTAAATTAAAAACTTATAATAAAATACTTCAGTTTCAACAATATGTAAAGAAATTAATATATTACTACTATTTACTATTATAAATAACTAATCAGTTATTCATATATAAAACTGAATAATTATCATAAAAAAGTGTTTCGTGCATATTTTGATCTCAAATTCGTCTATCCACATTGTGTTTCACTTGATCATCTGTGAGAGATTGTTTCGCGGTTAAATTGTTATCTATCGCACCCCTTCTCTCGTTCTTTTAATAATTTCTTAGCCGTTACAAATCTCCATTAGCAAATGAATTTTAAGAAACATTTACGCCTTCGATGTAAAATTATCCCCTGGGGATTGAAGTCCGAGATGTTCCACGAAAAGAGATTTACAATGAGATATTTTGAACGCTTTCTACCAATGGTACTCATCTATAAAGATTTCCTTAATTTATTAAAGAAGAAAAACGACATATTTTGTAAATTTATTTATCATTTCACATTTGCTCTCTTAACCACGAATAACTCATAAACTACATATGCAGAACTTAACCCTTTCATTACTGCTCGGTTTGAATACAAATTATACTATCAATTATAAAACTATTATTTAAAGCATAAATGAACTTATCTGGTCTATTTTCATATATTAAATTGGTTCTTGTATCCTTTAGCTATCAGATGATGCGTAAAAACTATTCTAAGAAAGTAGCAAAATGATATATTACGTCAACTGATGTTAACGTTGGGGATTCTTATGACGGCATATGCCAACAACCGATGCAAAAGGGTTAAGAACCTGTAACTAAAAGCATAACCGCGGTTTACAAGTATGTGAATAAACAGTGTTCAACGTGATCAATATTTTTCTATCCTTTCATCGGCCACATATTGAAAAATGTAGCCTTGGGAAAAAATCATTGGATGTTTATCTTTCACAAGCGCTTACTGGATACAGTTTATTTGAATACTTTCTCGAAACAGATGGATTTTTTTCTTATAATGCTTGTCCATATGATCCTGGTAAGCAACATATCCTAAAATATTATTTGATGAAGTGCATGGTGTATGAGAACAGGAGACTTCATTTATTCTATGTAATCATCTGAGAGTCTCTGTCCACTACTTAAGAATATTTTCCTGAACTGCTAAATAGTTTAAGCAGTCCCTTGCTGTTGCATTGCATCAAGAATGTGGTACGTACTGTTATAATATGTTACACAATGATAGCAGTGCGCGTATCCAAATATGTATCGGTTGGAATGCGGAGTAGTACAATAATGATAATGTGGTGTATGCGTACATGCCGATTTATATTTTCTTTCTATTCTGTTTAATTTAAATTTAGTTTTTTTCTGTGCTTTGAATTATTGTATGTAAAATTTCAATTATGGTACTAGTGGCTGAATATTATTATTATTATGGCCAACGTACGAGTAGAATAAACTAAATATATACTTTTTTCTATTATAATAGTATTGTTTAAACTTGTGTGTATTTTACAGGGTTCCACATACATTAATTTTTAATGTTATTAAATGAATAATAAATAATATTGATCTATATTAAGAATATAATTTTTTAACACTTGAAATGGATTTCAAAGCAAATTCTAAGACTACAATAGAAACAATATTACTTATTGTATTATTATTGTGGATGGGTTGCATTTTACACTTGAGTCACGTGACGTGAAAGGGTGGTTTTATTAGTGGTCGAGGATTTGTTGGTGTCACTTTACGAGGCGGCATCTCGTGGAAGTGCAATCTGATGCGACAATCCACGCCCCACCGCAATCCCTGCAGGGATGCTCAGCGACTCTTACAGAAAATACCATACAATAATGTATGGTATCTCCTATGTGATACGTTCTCGTAGGGAATATACGGTACCATTATGTATGGTACTTTCTTCTATTTTTTTTTACTATTCGTGGTCGGTTTCTATGCAAAAGTACTTTGCGATACACAATAACAATCTTAACTTAACTGATACTTGAATCTCCGCAGGCACGCATTATTTTACTCTGCACGTATCGTAAGGATCACTCAATTCTAATAATTCTGTAATAAAAATTATTAAAGATTGATGATTACTTTACTAATTATTTTTTAATTGAAACGTATAAAAATACTTTAAGATACGTGTATATATTAGTGATATGGTTACGTATTATTATGTGTCGTATGTGTTTGAAAATATGTTTTAATGCATTTATAAGGGTTTGTGTAGAAGAACTGTGTTTGTGAAATTGGAAAAATATTTTTTTTAGCAACACAAAATATCTATATATATAAAAAAAAGTCGGGTTATATTTGTTTTTATAACTCAAGAACGGCCTAACCGACTTGGCTGAAAATTGGTGGAAAGGTAGCTTAGAACCCAAAAACGTCCATGGTATACTCAAAATTGATTTGATTAAGAAAAAAAATATTGAACATTTACGTAAACATGTTTCAAACAAGACTATTGTCATTTGACAGATGTCAGTTGAAGAAAGTGTTGCTATAGCAAACGCCATAACTAAAAATGATGCAAAAGTAGGTATTGTAAGTAGGTACCTACGTAAGGTACGGAATATTTTGAAACAAAAAAAAAACAAAAGACAGGAAAAAAAAGTCAAAAACAAAATAAAAATGAGTTAAAATATCAGTTTAATCTTTTATTTGTAAAAAATGTTATAACAAAAGGCAAGGAATCTGACAACTGATGTTATTATTGTCTATGGTTACATAGATATTTTGAAGTCTATCGGTTGACGTTTTGTTTCAAGAACTTTCGAGTTTCTGTTAGCTTATTGTGCCGATATTTGCGACCAAAACGATCGAATCTTTCACGAAAAAGCTTCATCATGGAACTAGGGATTGAAACATTACGAATGTAAGGCAGTGATTTGGTGGTTTTGGCATACTAACCTCGAATACCAATGATGAAATTGCGCGCTTTCAAGTTTGGTACAAAGCGATTTGGCGTATATTCGCAATCCCTTATCACGAACTTCATACTGCTGTTGTGCATTTGGCGGTGCATCTAGAGAATGATCATTGGGTATATTTCACGGCTTCAAATGTTGTTCAACGTGCTGAGACACCTCCAGCGACAACATTGACAAGTCTCTTTACGATCTGCCAAAGCGATCCGTTTGCACGAACTCTAGAATGGTCAAGGATTTAATCCGACATTCAAGGTATTTATTTATTTATTTTTGTACTTACACAAAATCTAATTAACAGAATAACATGCTACACTTATTACTTTGAATTATGTATGCTAATTCTAAAAAAAAGTGTTTATAAATCAGTAATTCTGTCTTTGCTTTTGATTCTGTAGATACTCGCGACCAAAACGATCGAATCCTTCACGAAAAGCCATCATGGAACTAGGAATCGAAACATTACGAATGTATGGCAGCGATTTGGCGGTTTTGGCATCCTAACCTCGAATACCAACGATGAAATTGCGCGCTTTCAAGTTTGGTACAAAGCGATTTGGCGTATATTCGCAATCCCTTATCACGAACGTCATACTGCTGTTGTGCATTTGGCGGTGCATCTGGAGAATGGTCATTGGGTAGAATGTATGGCAGCGATTTGGCGGTTTTTGGCATCCTAACCTCGAATACCAACGATGAAATTGCGCGCTTTCAAGTTTGGTACAAAGCGATTTGGCGTATATTCGCAATCGCTTATCACGAACGTCATACTGCTGTTGTGCATTTGGCGGTGCATCTGGAGAATGGTCATTGGGTATATTTCACGGCTTCAAATGTTGTTCAACGTGCTGAGACACCTCCAGCGACAACATTGACAAGTCTCTTTACGATATGCCAAAGCGATCCGTTTGCACGAACTCTAGAATGGACGAGGATTTAATCCGACATTCAAGGTATTTATTTATTTATTTTTGTACTTACACACAATCTTATTAACAGAATAACATACTACACTTATTGCTTTGAATTATGTATGCTAATTCTTAAAAAAAAGTGTTTATAAATCAGTAATATTGTCTTTGCTTTTGATTCTGTAGATACAAGGACAGATTCACCATCGAATCGGACCATTCCAACCTGTCGAAGATGCACAGCATTAATTTGTACAAATATACTTCAATGACAATATGGAGGAAGAACTTAATCGAGGTCTACAAAGTCGTGATCAGAGCGGATAAACGACTATCTGGTACACACGTCGTGATACTGGGCAACTACAACAGATATCTGAAACACGTCGTTCATATGACACGTTGCAATACCCACTGATGTTTTGGCAAGGAGAAGATGGATATTTTTTCAATATCAAAATGAAAAATCCATTGAATGGTGAGTAATCAATATATATATAATCAATATCATAGTTTTGATTCCGTCATGACATACATTTTTCAGTGCTTGGTTTTGCTTAAGGTTTCCAATAAATGACCAATTACACTGCTTATTACCAGGAAAATAACAGACTTAAAGATTAAGATGTTTTTTTAGAGAAAATTGGACAAATAACCGGCAAACGATTTAAAATCATTTATCTTCACCCCTTTATAATTATGCTACAAATATGGATGTTAGCTTTACATACAAAATTACAAATCTATTTTCTTAATTTCAGGTGAAGAAACTACCAAGAGTCTAAGCTCGATGAATTATAACGCATATCGTTTGACGATTCGTCGAAATGCTGACAACTATTTGCTGCGGTTTCGTCGATATGGAGGAAGAACTTGATCGATTTCTACAAAGTCGTGATCAGAGCGGATAAACGACCATCTGGTACACACGTCGTGATACTGGGCAACTACAACAGATATCTGAAACACGTCGTTCATATGACACGTTGCAATACCCAGTGATGTCTTGGCACGAGAAGATGGATATTATTTCAATATCAAAATGAAAAATCCATTCAATGGTGAGTAATCAATATATATATAATCAATATCATAGTTTTGATTCCGTCATGACATACATTTTTCAGTGCTTGGTTTTGCTTTAGGTTTCCAATAAATGACCAATTACACTGCTTATTACCAGGAAAATAACAGACTTAAAGATTAAGATGTTTTTTTAGAAAAAAATGGACAAATAACCGGCAAATGATTAAAAATCATTTATCTTCACCGCTTTATAATTATGCTTCAAATATGGATGTTAGCTTTACATACAAAATTACAAATCTATTGTCTTAATTTCAGGTGAAGAAACTACCAAGAATCTAAGCTCGATGAATTATAACGCATATCGTTTGACGATTCGTCGAAATGCTGACAACTACTTGCTGAAAATTCGTCGATTACTGCAATAGAATTCAACCAGGCCAAATATATGATATCATATGTACCGAAAAATTCAACTTAATAAAATCCAAAATCTGCTCATTTATTGCCTTTCGGGTGAAACAAAGTTCACCGGGTCAGCTAGTTTATTCATATAAAAAAAAGTGTACAGTATATTGATATGTTTGAAATTTAGGTTACAAAAAAATTTGAATCTTTAATTTTCTTATAAATAAATAGTAAATTTTAATTTAATTATTAATCTACTTGGTTGACTATTTGAGGCCATGCATGTTTCACGGACATCCCCAGCCGATTAATGTCCATCTGCGGACGTGATTGATCCGAGCGATTCCCTTGGGACGTCCCGTACTACGGGACATTCTCATTCACTGCGCCCGACGTGAAATTCAATATCTCAGCAAGACAAGGAAGAAGAAATAACCACCAACGACGTTTTCCACACAGTTTTTTTAAATTGGTTTTATATAAACATACACAGGTTAATTTAATATTTGATATTGTGGCTTTTGGGTTAAGCCGTGTGTGGCGAATTATTCCTTTCCAATATTTCAACCGCCATTGCAGGGGTGATTTTCAGGGTAAATGACTTAGTGATCATAAACAGGTTACTATATGCAGTTCATCACAGAGAGAAGTAATAAGAAAAAAGAAAAATCTTAACATATTTGGCTAAGTGATGTGATCTACAGAGCAGAGACATACGAGCATTCTAAGCAAACATAATATTCACTTACTGCATGTGACGAATAGTGTAAAAGACCACTTTACAGTAGACATTTCTATTGTAAAAATGTGGCGATTAAAAAATACGACAAAGATACTGATTAAGCGAATGTATTTGCGATTAAAAAATACAGTTTGGCAGCAGCCTTGTCACGGTTGGGAAAGAAAAGTTACTGGAGTGGTGATCATGAACTGGACGCTGAAAAACATATAACAATTTATTGTAAGATATGCAGATGATATCATCAATATTGCCGGAAAGGATTGGCCAATAAATGCTTACAAACGTACAGATTGGCATTAAATGAAGATGAACTAAATCAAGTGGTGCCTTGATACGGGTGTAACGAAATAAACGTGCATATGACTAAATGGTATGTGTGGAACGTTGACCCACATACTAGTATACTACACAATATCAAGTAAATCTAGCTTCACAATCTGGTGTTCATATTACGGCTAAAAACGATCTTCAGCAGGTTGATACGTATCCCCATCTCTGCAGATACCATCTACTACGTTTTTTTAATTTTTGCGGAAAACTTCGTCAAAAATGAGAGCTGTGCGCTTTAACCACTCGCCCATATCTCTCTTTCGTAGCTTTGGGGCATACGACGTAGGATATTCAATTTTCCTCTTGTTCTTACATTGTCTCAGATCTTATATTTTCAATGCACTGAATATGAGAATAGTATGCTAACAATAATTTCATGTAAATATATTTTTTTTTTATACAAAACATATAAATACATAAGTTCCGAGTAAAACTTTATTATTATTTTTTATGCTATACTTAGCATAAGCACAAAAAAATAAATTTAGATATAAAACATTATTAAATTAGTCCATATAAATTATTAAAACACATTTAGAGATGATAAACCATATTTTTCAATGTTTTCAGCATTCACTTTGAGAACTATTATATATAATAAATATTTTTTAATTTACCTTGTTTTGCATGGATCATATTGGGTATGGCCTCTACTTAGGAGACGTTAAGAAATAAGTTGTCTCTATACAGTGATGGATTCAGGAAGGCTACGAGCTAGTCAAAACTGCAGTCTCCTAAACAGAGCCCAACGTGATCCACATAAAAAAAATTACAATATTGCTTCAAATAAAAGTTAAACATATACTATAAGCTAATAAATCATGTATTTAATTCCTTAGAAGTTCTGATGCCCGTATTATTGTAGAATACATTTGCAATGCCTCAACAACACAATTTATTTTTGATAAAATTTATCGCTTATGATATCATTTTCACAGTTTCAGTTTTCAACACTACCTGTTCTATCATATAAAAGATGCATTTACACAAAATACTAAGCTTACATTTTTGAAGTGTAAATCTAAGTCGTTATAACAAATAATTGTACCAGGGTATCGTTGCAGTTAAATCTTATTTTTAAAATATGAAATATGTCTCATTAAAAGTAAATTGTGGAATAATTCTAAATACTCTTTCATTAATATTATTGTGAGCGAGGAAATATACTAATTAAATGAACAACAGAAATATATTTCAAGATGTTTTCGATGCAAGTAATTCATCTGTAATTTTCTCGAGAGCAGAATAATATTCATCTCTTACAAAGTATTCTTTCATCAAGAGTTATTTATCTTTGAAGAGCCATTTCTTCTTTAAGACGTTGAATCATAAAATCATAGTGCATACTTGTGTTTGTTTTTGAGGGGTGGTGGAGAGTTTAAATGATCAGCTTTTATGCAAGTCACCGTGGGTTCGAACAAGAGTTAGCTACAATTACAAATTATATTCAATCAATTTATCTGTAGTTTTATTGCTCACACATATATGTTTTTTTTAGAAATTAAAAAGGCCTTAAAACAAATATTTACACAATTTATTTAACAATAATTGTTAATCCTTTCGCATTGGTTGTTGGCATGTGCCGTCATAAGATTCCCCGACCGTTGACGTCGGTTGACGTGATATATCGTTTTGTTACTTTTTTAGATTAGTATTTTATGCATCATCTGATAGATACATGATACAAGAACCAATGTGATATATGAAAATAGACCAGATAAGTACATTTATGCTTCAAATGCTAGTTGTATAATTGACAGTATAATTTGTATTGAACCAAACCGTAATGAAAGGGTAATGCCAATGTCTTAAAATCAAAGATAAACAATTTCTTGCCGTCATTGCACATTTATTTCGCAATTATCATTTCAAAAGGACAGATTTATGATTATTTTATGATTCCTGAAACTTTGTCCTCCTTTCCGGAGATAATAATAACTGCAATACTTGTAGCAATACTTGCAAGTGTTGGTTTCTACGATGAACCCACCCTCTGGCCGTACGATCATGATTCGAAGATGACCAAAAAACCAAACAATTGTTCGTGGGAAGTTAGTTTTGATATCCTCCTCTCGGAATTGAATATCAAATTACTGGGCGAAAGAATGTAGGAGTAGATTAAAAACACGAAGAACTTGTTTTGGAAGTAAAATTTGCGTTTATTATAAAGACTTGATTTCTACGCCCGACCGGGATAACATTTCGCCTGCCGGGGCGCGAATCCATTGACAACTGCCGGACACTGTGACATGCCGCGCTGTCAATGATCGCGTCAAAAAAGCGAATTAAAAATGACAGTTGCACCAACATGAAATGAAGCAACTGTCACAACAAATAAACTGGCGTATGCAAACGCCTGCTTAATATTATATAATTAAAACTAACATTATTAGATGTGCATGTCTAGCGAGCGAACATACATAAGAGACGAAAGATCATTTTTGAGGCTTTACGGCATCAGCCTAAAGAAGCTTCACCAGCTTAAAGCGAATATTCAGGGTGCAATAACCATGTGAATATTAGTTTTTTATTTTTGATTATTGAAGAATAAAAAATGTAATAAGAACATTAAGTACATTAAGTATTTACTTTTCAATACTTACTTGTAGTCATCGGGTATTGCTTAATGTAAGCAATTAATTCGTACGACGGAAGAGGATTTTTTTTTTTAAAATAATAGTTTTGTATGCATCATCTGATAGCTAAAGGATGGAAGAACCAATAGGATATATGAAAATAGGTCAAATAACTACATTTATGCTTCAAATACTAGTTTTAATAAAGAATAATGTTTGAAAAATTCACGCAATATTGACAGTATAATTTGTATTCCACTTAGCCGTAATGAAAGGGTTAAAATTTTGGTCCGCGTACATATCTTTTTTATTTCTTTAAAAAATGTGAGCTGCTCTTAAAAATGCACCGATGTCGTAAATATATTTGAAATGTGGAACTTTATATATAATTTAACAAATATCTATCCATCGGGAACTACTGCATTATTGTTCTTAAAACATATAAGTATTTTACTTCAATAAATAATTCTCTCGCCTCTAGAAAGTTGGACGTCTCGGCAAACTGCCACCATACGGGACTATTGGGCTTGTGAATTTTTAATGGTTCGAAACTTTGTTTTTTGTATGGTGTTATAGTAGGTAAGCCATGCGTTATTCACTGGGCGAGCTCTTAAAATTTTCAAGTGTTGGGAAGCATAGTGAGGTGCTTATCTTACTGATGCATTGTATAGGTAGTAAATATAATATTGTCGGGGCAATCTAAGTATTCCCCTCAGTTAGGCTTCTCCACATGTTCAGCCGCAGGGTGGCCTCAGGTATCACCAGTTCTGTTGTTGACTGCAGGAAACTTCTTCTTGATTTGAGCTGTGTGGTTATCTTGTGATACCCAAACATAGGGTGGAGTGTGTCGTGGGTTGTTTGGAGAGCTTCTTCTTGGTGGTGATGCGCCGTATGTTTGGTGGGGCGATGCCCGATACGATGGACCTAGCCCCTGGACACGACCAGGGGTGGAATATGTAGAGATTTCTTAATAGACTTCGGACGGGAGTATGCAAGACGAGGACAAAAATGAAAGCCTGGCAGTCTCACAGCGGACCGACTGAATGGGACTGGGGCGTGGAGCAGACCCTGTCACACCTTCTGGAGTGAGCGCTTTGTCCGACTAGCTACACCCAGAAAGACCTGATGATGGCCGGGGTAACGCCATCGACGTCACCAACATCTGGGCAGACAGGATCTGAACCTGTTGTTTCCGACACGATTATATACATTATATTTTAAAATATTAAACAAGGTGACCAGATTTATACTCGGACATATCAGATTTATACAAAAACTTATCATCAAAGTGATATTGAAAAGGCCTCCCACCCACCCAACAGAAAGCCTATACAATACATTCAAAGTGTCAACGGTTGATACACTATATCAAAAATACACTATATTACAGACTATTAAAGAATGGAGAATTGAAAACTGGCACACTTGTGATTCTGCTAGGTATATGTACAACTTATTAATACCAAAATTTAACACACAACATGCAAAAAATGGTTACAAATATAACGGAATAGTTAATTTTAACAATCTTCCTCGGAAAATAAAAGCGATCAGTGATATTAAAATATTGATTGAAAAGGTTAAACAGTACTTTAAAAGATTTACGAACAGAACCGACGTCACTACATAACAAATTGAAATAATGAAATGTACTAAAAAATGTATTATTAATTTATATATACTTTAGACTTAATTCTATATAAAGTGTCTTAAATTTTTATTTATATAATGTTAGTATTATATCAAAGTCATGTAAATGTATAAATGTGTTTATGTAAAATTCTGTATAATTATATAAAACTGTAAAATAACATAGATGATTCCCACGCCACACACAAGATCTTATCTTTAAGTGGTGTGGTAAGCGAATCAAAAAAAAAAAAAGAAAAAAAGATTGAATGTAAATTACTGTATAAAAATGTATCTTTTATATTTGATTAAATAAAAAATATATAAATTTATATATCAACGTTGTATTATCGCTATTTTTTTTGACAGCAAGCACACAAAAACTGCTGCAGTTTATGATATCTATTGCAGCCAGATGAAAGTTTCTTTAACAAATGTGAGATGTGATTATCTTGTATACACCTTATCATTCCTCATAAAATCAAATTGTCAAACCCCCAGTATGAAATTATAAGATTCATAGATATAAGGAAGGATGGGGACTACACAGATACTGTATATACTATTTATAAGCAACTCTAATATTCATATCCTTCTATTCAGTAAGGGTATCTGGCACCTCACCTTGAGCCAATAATTATGCATACTGGGTTTGTAGAATTTATACCTGTGTAGAATTAAAAAAAAAAGATTTTTAATCGATTTCTGAGCTCTAAAATATGTTGTTGTGAATTGGATCCCTCACACGTAAAATACCAGTCAAAGCCTATTTATTAAAATTGGTGGTAGATGAAAGTCGTCCCGTGAAGACCACCCATTCATTGTAAATTCCTGCAATCATAAAGATGATGCGTGAAACTTGGGCTGTAGTCTATGACGTTGGCGGATCAATACTCATGCATATGCATCATGGTAAACGACATATGATTCCACAGATGAGACTTCAGAATTACTAGCACCATCAGTCGTTATTCTCCTGTACGTATAAAATGGATTTGCGTATATTGAATGATTTGTTATTGATTACTAGAGGCAATATTTTATTTTAGTCATAGGTATATAGTTGCAAGTCTTGGAGATTTCACGTGGAGCTTAAAGACATTTCAACGTTTTATTTTTTCTACCACACTTTTGATACAAAAAAGAAAAACACACAAATAAAAGTAACCGGGTTACTTCTAAGCCGAGTTCGCAAGCCGAGTGTGACGTAACACCGTCTTAATCCGAATAGAGTATGTTTTCTTAATAGATCCAATAACAATAAAGCAGATTATTATTATCTTGCGCGGCAACAACGGCCCGAGCTTTTCCTTTGTAATACGTTTCTTTGCAGATATTCGCTATTCGCTAAAGGCTGCTCGTTAACGCTCACAAAAGCTCAGATAAAAATAGCGTGTATCTGCTGGCGGAGAATTAACATAGGCTCATTAACGAAGCTTTTAAACATTTTTCAACTCCGCCGTTGAATTACAAACTGGGAGAGCTTTGGAGATCAATTGCGCAACTCTCGAGACGACTCACTGTTGTTCATCGCAATTTTTGTGATAGAAAAAAAAACAAATAAAATAATTAACAGCTCTAAATCTCATCTCCATAGAAAATAATACCGTACATTGTATTCATCGTTGTGAAGTTCACAGTAAATAAGTCAAATTTATACATTTCACATATTTTACTGAATTCAAATTATATATTTTTTCAATTGGCAAAAGCATATCGCAGTCGTGACTCTCGATAGATTAACAGAGTTAAAGAAATTCGGGCGTGAACTTAGATTTAAATCATCGTTTCTTGGTAATCAAGAGTCGCTTGTCAGATTGAGACACTCTTTAGGATCAAATTATCTGTCGGAAGCAATATGACTCCTAATTGATGTCTGCCATTCTGCAGTATCCATTTCCCAACCTAACCATTTCCTCATCTACTCTCACGCATTTCGCAGTTAGCAACGTGTTACCAAAGAAGTCAATTCGAGACTCGCTGTGGTATACTAACTTTGCAGTCTTAGACTGAGGTGTATTTGGCATATAATTGATGCATCTAAAATCACGGGATGGCCTTCAGCCACTCTAACAAGTGGCTTTTTGCGGGCGTCTAGTAACGGGTCTCCAACTGGGTCTCCAAAAACAGGGTGGGACAGGGAGGGCTTACTAATATCACCATGTCCGCTGCTCAAATATGAAGAATACATTCGAAGCTAATTTTAGTCCCAAAGACATATCAATCGTCATGGTCCTTGTCTCATCAGATGATAGCCCATTCCATCCCATCCCACGATAGCCCTGCCCCGCCTTCCGTAACTCCACAGAGTATATAGTTATTTTAAATAAAAATCTATAAGCTGCAGCATCTACAGTATTTTTTTAACTTTTGTTAGTGTGATTAGTTCGATGCTTCCGAGATCTGAGAAAGAATTCAAAAGGAACACATTAACCTTACCAACGCAGCTTAATGTTACCCTTCTGTTACCCATCAAATTATCAATGGGGTAACACAAGCGTGTATACATAGCACTTCGTTTTGATCGAATCTAAATGTTATATTCTAGATATTTTGCGTGGCGTTATCAGAATTCTTAAAGAGGGGAACGAGCAATAATAAGATAAAAATGTTAATTAAAATGTATAATCATTAAATTAAATTAATTATTTCTCATGAAAAGAGGGGTTGATCAAATATTTAAATCATTTAAAGGAAATAGTGTTTTAAACATTATTGTTGTTGTATCTTTCGTAAAAAGGAATTGCGTGAAAGGCCGCGAGGGAACGGAATTTCTTCTATTGTCTTCAACATTACGGGCTTCAACTGAAAAGTTTTCTTCAGAAATGTTCCAATTGAAATAAAAAATATTTTCTTTTTATGAGATAATTAGCTTAATACCAAGAATTTTAGAACTGCTCTTCTTCACGTAAGAGATCGCAGGTTTGATCACTACTTCTAGAGAAATCGAAAAAAGGGGATAAATTTACATCTTATAAATTGATTCTTAAAACCATTAAGAAAAATGATTTTGTAACCCACTCTCACGTTTAAGAACAGGTGTATATGATTGAATTTTAGTGGAATGATGAGCTTAGATACACGGAAGCTTGTCATCTTTCAATAGGTAAAAACGTCATATAAAAACTTGTTTAAGACATGACTGTTGTACTGATTTCGTTTTTGTAAAAAAAACAAACAAATTTATCGTAAATTAAATCATTAAAAGCGAAGAAGTCGTTATAAACACTTGAAACAATTTTGTACCTTTAGGTCGCTGCCTGTTAAAGCCCTCTTCATTATTTGTATAATTAATTTTCACTGAATTTTTAAGGCCGCTTAAAGTTTGCGTTTTCTTTCCCGTAGCTAAAGCGTCCCGTCCCGTTGCTCGCTTGAGTAATCGAGACGAGATTTCTCACTTACGAATAATAAAATTATTATAAATGTGATTTCTAATTCGGTTTTAATGTTTTTATACTATGGATTTGTTGACTTCTAAAGATTATACTTCGTACTGGTGCTGAGATGTGCAGCGTGTTGGGCACTTGGAGCAGGATCTTAGGTGTGAGGCGGTCTGCAGGTCTCCACAGTCGCACAATAGTGACTATCCCCATCGCTCGGAGTTGTTCTTTTTTCTATCAACTTCGGTTCTTAATCTGTTCAGGGATTTTCAGGTCCGCCAGTCAAGGTTCTTGCCAGTTGGGAAACCTTCCTGTGGAGTAATGAAATCCTCTGATGCTACTTCTAACCAGAACTGGAGTCTATCATTTTCAGGGCCAGCTGTGAGAGGTTTTGTGGATCTCAGAAAGCTTCTTCGCGACTTCAGTCTCGGTGTTGGGGGTCTGATCTGATTATACAAGTAGTGGGACGGTTGGTTGATTGCCTAACGCATTTCTTCGGCGCTTATGATTACGTTGAAGGCAATGTATTTCATCCGATCATCAAAGATAAGCAATGTGAGACATTAAACTACTGAAATGAGTATTCGCCTCGGAGAAGTGCGTTTGGTTTATGCCGTCCTTTATATGTAAAAATATATATGGTCCTCAATAAATCTGATTGAAAAAAAGTCTTTGATTCAGCTGCTTTCCTTTTGAATTTCTACACTCTATTGTAAAGACAGTCAAGAATTATGCGTAGTTTATATTAAGAGAAGCTTGAGTTACATATGTAACTTGGAATTAAGAAATAAGACCAAAAGTCATGAGTAGACATTTTTTGTTATATTACTGTGAATGTGTAGCGCTCACAAAAATACTTTTTGGAGTACCATTTTTATTAAATTATTATTTTGTTAGAAATATATTTTTATATTTTCTTTGAAATATCAGTTTTACAATAAACAGAAGCATTTAAAGATACCAAATATAAGTCTAAACTATAACCTCGAATACCTTAACATTCCATAGTTGAACGTAATATTTCCCAAAAGTTAACAAGTCATTTGTATAGTCTTCTTCGTAGTATCAATCCGGTGGATTGGTTTGCAGCAACAGAACCTTGCATCTCGATTTCCTTTTTTCTCGGTCCTCCGCAACTCTTTTCAGCTCAGCATAAGCGCTACAGTTCATGTCCTCGAATAATTGCTGCAAATACTCCCGTCTAGGGCGCCCTCTATAGTTTCTACCCTCAACCATCCCCTCCACAATATCGTGAAGAAGACCATCGTGGCGCATGATCTGACCAACCCATCGGCCTCGCCTCTCTGAGATGGTTCTTATTAGTTGCCTATCTTCCTTGATTATTCTGAGAACCTTATTGTTCGTCACGTGGTCTCTCCAGGAAATTCCGAGAATTCTTCTGTACGACCACATCTCAAAGGCCTCTAGACTTTTTTTATTACTTTCAGATAAGCACCATGTCTCACAGCCGTACATTAAGATGCTCCAAACAAGTGTTTTGGCAAGTTGCTTGTATAGTATAGTGTTAAAAATAGCTTTAAGTACTTTTAGTATTTATTTTAAATATAAAAAGAAATAAAATTGAGCCTGCGGGTATAGCTCAATGGTCAAGGCGTTTATTTTGCAAGCTTAAGGTCGTTGTTTCAATCCCCAACGGACATTTAATTTTTATTTTATTTTTAATCGATTTCTGAGTTCTAAAATACCTCCGGTTGGCGTGAATTTGATCCCTCACCCAAAAAATGCCAGTCATAGCTTATTAATTAATTTTTGAAAGTTAAATTTCATACTTCATAATTTTAAGTGGGAAATATTTTTATGTAACTAACACATGGGAAAGTTAAGTTATATTGTGACGGCTAACTGTAATAACTTGTTTTTTTTACTAGAAGCGAGGCTTTTATTTACGGGATCTATTTTGATTCAATTAATAAAATTAATGAACCATTTTACAACGTTTTTTTTAAATATTTTTCCCATGTGGCTTTGATTTCTTGAGTAAAATAATTAAATTAATTATAAACGTTTGGTCACACTCGTTAGTTGTAATGTGCCATGTAAGGTAATGAATTCGTACATTTTTTTTCCTTGTTGCTATGCATAAAATATAATATCACTTCTAGAAACATAGTAATCTTCTTTCAATTTACAAGAAAACTTGCCCTTCTTAACTGATATCACACTGACCGATATTACGAGCAATAAAACATCTATGAAGACAATTTATATAACTCCAAAATTAGTATCGCCGGTAGGTGACACTTAAGTATGCGCAATTTAGTGTTTATTATAAAAAAACTGTTCAGGCACTTAGACAAAGCACTGCGCACATCTTTTAAGTAAATTCTCTATTTGAAGGATTCGTACGGAAAAGTCCCCGAATAAAAAAAAGACAATTTTCAAAACGAGGTACCCGATATTGTAGGTGTCTATTGGAATGGAAAATTGATGACGACGTTATATACCTGTACATACACGCAAATTTAATAAGTTATAATGTTAACATATAGTTATTTCGTAGAAAAATTAAAACTCTTTAAGAAATCAGCAGACACAGGCACTTTGGAATGTTATTATTGGCTGAAATCTTGAAGATATAGTGCAATTTTTGTGTTTTGGTACTATTGCTTCAAATACAGATCATATTAATGGTATCTGTGTGATAAGACGGAAACTGAATAGATATTTTTATTTGTGTTTTCTGTCGTCACTTCTACAGATTGGTTTGAATGGGCGTATTTCAAGTAAAAGTTACTCAAATACCTGAAAACCCTCATAATTCATTGTTCAAAAAGTTTAAAGAAAACTGAAAAAATGTGGGTTCTGGGATAGAACACGAACGATAACAGAGCCATATATAATAGCGGGCATGTCTTAATGTTGCAGAAATTGACAAACTGCTAGAATTTTACTGAACTGAATCGACTTACAATATGCTTGACGTTTTAAAAATTGTTAATTAAGAAAAGTAAAAATATGTAATGAATTCCAGAAATAAAATTTAATGAAGTATTTGAATCCCGTTATAACGTTGCAGCGTTATACACTTTCCACACATCACGTTATTGAGAAACGAGCATTGTTACCGCTCTTATTCGTCGGACAATTGCAGGAAGTGTCAGCGTTTGAAAAACTTTTCACTTGATCCTAAAGGAGCAAAAAAAAAACTTCTATCGTTACGTCCCGGAATCTGAACTTGTGCAAAATGAGTATCGGCCAATACTTTTTCTATAGTGATGACTTAGACGTAATGCGTTTGCTTGGCTATATTTTCAGTATAGAATCCACGGAGGTGATTTCACGATTATCGTCTGTCGGTATTGTCCTGTATGTGAACATATGCCTCCCGCATGAGTCTCCATCCTCTTCGATCCTCCGCCTTCCGCATTCAGGTCACTCTCGCTATTCTTCTTATGCCATCAGTCCATCTTGCGGGGGTCGGCCAACGCTTCGTTTGCCAGTTCTTAGACGCCATTCCAATACTTTTCTTCCCCATCGACCGTCGTCTCTTCGACAGACATGTTCTGCCTATAGCCACTTGAGTGTGTCTATTCGTTGGGTAGCATCCACTACTTGAGTGCGTATTTCCTTGTTTCGGATTCTATCATTTATTATATTCTTCTCCGAGCATGGATCTCTCCATAACACACTGGGTGACCATTATTTTATGGGTAAGACTTGCTGTTAGATTCTACGTCTCTGCGCCATAAATTAAAAACAGGGAGGATGAATTGTTTAAACGCCGTAGTTTTAAAACATTGCGGAATTTTCGATTTATAAATGTAATGTTGTGGCTTTTGGGTTAAGCCGTGTGTGGTGAACTTTTTTTTTTCAACCAATATTTCGACTGCCATTGCAGGGGTCTTCTTCGGATTAATAATTTATTTAGTTTTGAGTTGGTTTATGAATATATAATCTGAAGATTATATATTTTAATATTATTAATCCCGAAGAAGACCCCTGCAATGGCGGTCGAAATATTGGTTGAAAAAATTTCATTACACACGGCTCAACCCAAAAGCCGCAACATCAAATCTGGCCGTGAAAACCTAAGAAGTTATTTATAAATGTAGTGTTTTCCAATTGCTGTCCATCCCTGTTGAATACGACTGTTGATTTCTTTTGAGAAGTTACTTCATCCTAGTTGTATTATTTGTGCTTACAAAAACATATATCATGCCCAAAACTTATGATCTCAAACAATTGCCGAACATCCATACACGGTTAATATATGTCAACCAAGAACTGGCAGCTTCCAAAGTTCCTTCCTTAATGCCACCGGTAAGCTATGGAATGCTCTTCCAGCGTCTGTGTTTCCTCCTTCCTACAATCTGGATCTCTTCAAGAAACAGATAAATATACACTTGCAATCTCCCCAACCCACACACAAACACAACACACGTTTCCCGCATGCAGCGTCCAGCCTCCCTGGCTGAGCGTCATAGAGTGCACTGGTCTTGACCGGTTGTGCTCTCCTGCATGCGCTTACATAAAAAAAAAATGATTATTTAATATGAAAAGTATTTGATCTTGCTCGAAGACTTAGTTAATATTATCGTACCGCGATTATTTTTTTCCAAGAAATAATCCGATATAATTGTTGGAAGTGGTATGCTGATTATATTCACAATATCAGGTGCCTTCTACTGCTGAGAAAAAATAAGAACAATGCGCTTGCATCCGCCATCAACAAAGAGAAGAAATTTGAGAATCTGCTTCGACCATATCTTGAGAAATAATTTATATGTTCGAGACTGTATCGCTTACGATATTTTTGTGTTCATTATAAAATTCTCAGACAAGCAAATTTTAAGTGCGGATTGAAATAATGATCAACTCCTGGTGTAAGGTTTCCATTGGAATACTACAAGGTTGCATACTAGCACATTTTTTTATAGTTCTAGTCGTAGACTTCATCCTTTGCATATTAGGTAGTGGCTGTTATTATCAGGTTTAAATAAGAGGCTGTTACGTTAGAAAGTTGTTAAGATTTCTCTCAATATATTTGACCTGGAGTATAATGGCGCAACTATCATCTTGAAAATAAGATTACTAATCTTAGCCTTCCAGTGTGAGGCCGGGAATAATAGATATCTTGGCGTACACGTCACTGAGATAGTGGACTGCTGAGAGGGTTCACTTTACACCTTGGAGCATTGCAGTTTCTTTTCACTTTATAGGTAATTTCTGAGATTATTATTTTATTTTCTCATTATAGTGTTTTGTTAGACGGCAAGTAACAGCTTTCCGTCCTAAAGTCGGTCAAGAGACAAGGATTGACTTGGTTGGGATATGTTCTAGAAATTTCGTAGTTGATCATAAACTATCGAAGTTTATTTTGCGTCCCATCATCTTATAAACTATCAGGAACTATACATAAACGAAGCCATATGATGAAAAGCTGATATTTTTTTAAGTAAAGACTCTAGCTGCTGATATAGCTTTATGGCACACAATGAAAAATCCATTCATTCTCGTTTTGTATGTAAGTCTCAGACGAAGGACCTTCACTGGACGCTCCTAAAAGCTCATTTTTTTAACAAGTAGTTGATATCCTTCTCGTGACACTACAGCGCATAATCTTACCCTGTGTGTTACTTGCAGAGTACCATGCGCAACTTCTATACA
Source organism: Glossosoma conforme (assembly GCA_022606575.1). NCBI lineage: Eukaryota > Metazoa > Arthropoda > Insecta > Trichoptera > Glossosomatidae > Glossosoma > Glossosoma conforme. The sequence goes on along the minus strand of JAGTXR010000410.1, from coordinate 95,751 downwards.
AAAATATCTACAACTAAAAAAAACATTATTTTCCTACGCCAGTGGTTTGTCGGTCTTCAAGAATCCAGCAATATGGAATTCAGTGAAAATTTGTAAAACTTGGCTTATTAAAAGTTTGTTTGCTCAATACTGGCGTACCGTCGGTTTCTATTTCCTCCATTGGCGTATCGAAAGACAACCAAAATAAGAAGCGAGTCACTTAATATACAAGAGTATTTCTAAGAATCTTCAGTGGAAAATTAAATATTCATCACATTTTGATTGCAATAATACATTTAATTTAATTCATTGTATCTACAGATGAATAATATTTTTCAAATATATTAAACGGTAATAAATATTATGTAAAATTTTAAACTAAAAAATATCTTTGAATTGGTTGAAAAAAGAAGTAAGACATCCCAAATCCCAGACATTAAGAGCGAGTCACGATGGATTTTATTTTTATTTTGTTGCTTGTGCACTCATATTTCACTGATTTCTTTGTTCTTTCAAATGAATTTGCTTGGCTTCAACCATATTCATTTGCGCGAATACAGTGAAGTTTGGAACAAAAAAAAAACAAATTTGCAAGCCCGACAGAATTTGTTATGAGTGTGAGCTAATGGGAAGAATTTTGGATCTTACATCAGCATTGTTAATGTTTTTTGGGCGCTACCTACCACTTTTCTCATATATGTGCATACTGTGTCTGTCCATTTACCTGACAATTGATAAATAATTCAAATCTATAGCAAAAACCATCTTTTATGATATACTTTCTTCAATTTATCACAGAAGAAAGATAAGTAGACGTAAAAATTCTCGTGTACATAGTTTCTAAAACAACGAAAAGCATTTAATGTAAGACAGTATTTGCCATATACTGGAATGAGTATTAATTATAAAATAGTTACATAAAAAACAATTGCTTAATTAAGTAAAAAAAATTACCATAAATTTTAGTGTCACTCAATGATTGTTGTTAACTCATCATTATTTTACAATATTCTTCGTGGTTTGAAGTAACAAAATCTTGCATCTCTATCTCCACTCCTCTCGATCCTCTTCAGTCCTCTTCAGCTCAGCATAAGAGATACAACTCATGTCCTCGAACACTTGCTTTTACTCCCGTCTAGGGCACCCTTTGCAGTTTCTAACCTCAACCATACGTTCCACAATGTCGTGAAGAAGACCATCGTGGCGCATGATGTGACCGATCCATCGGGCTCGCCTCTCTGAGATGATTCTTACTAGGTGCCTATCTTTCTTGACGGTATATAGACAATGAAATATTGTTTTATTATATTATTATATTATATTCGTATTACAATCAATTGACCTGAAAATATACATTACTGAACATTTGTGATCCCATTAAAATACGCACGTAACACATACACAGTGTCTACAAAATTCAGATAAAAGAATTTTAAAAACCTTTGTCCAAATCTACCCGTATGATGATTTTTTATTGGTTCCGTAACTGGTATAAAAATAGCATACACAGTTACAAAATATTATTTTTATTCAAGTTCTTTGATATCAAAGGGGTGAGGCAGCGTACCGTTCTCATCTCACCCAGAATAGAATCGGAAACTTTCCAATGAGTTTATTTTTAAAACCAACAGAGCCAAGTTTAATCACTTAAAACAGTAAACCGCGATGGATACTCAGTACTCACTTGACGTAATTGCGAAGATCGAGTGTACACTTTGAGAAAGGGAGAGGCTTAAAAATAACTTGGCCACCTTTAAATAAAAAAAAAAAATTGCCTTCTACATTTATATGTAGAAGTCAAGTTTTTAAGCTGGAGTGTAATGGTGCCTCCAATTCCCGGCATTAGTTTATGTCAGCTGCCATGATACTTAATCATATCACACGAGTAAAAAATTAACTTCGTATAGAATAACGAATAAATTTATTATTTCTGTTATGAAAGTATTTTATTAATATTTAATTATAAGTTATGTGTTTATTGTTTCATATCTGAGAATATGATTTTCACAAATTTTTTGCTATGAATTTATGCTCGCAGAAGTAGAAGGTTCCTGATTTTATGGATATTATCCACACAAAACAGGTTACAATATTATGTATTTCTTTATGAAGGACATGTTTTTTTATGTAAGCACATACAGGAGAATACCAACAGATGGTGATGAAGAAATCTCATTTCTAGTCATATCCCATTTTAAAGTACGGCTAAGCGCTGCATGTAGAATGTTGATCTGTCAACTTTATAAGACTACAGCCCGATATTCACACTTCACACGTTTTTTACGGGGACTCAATGTAAATGGGGTGTCTCACAGGTCGAATACTGACAATTTTAATAAAACGCTCATTGTTTTGTATACATTTTCTATTATAAATTTAAATACATGGTCATTTTATGAGTAAGTTATCAAAAACACACATAATATGTATTATTTCTTTACATATCCGTTCCACATCTGGACTATTCGTTCACCACAAATTGCCACCACTTAGTTGTCACCTGCCACTGTCCATTCTTCGTTCTGAGACATATCTTCACCTGAAGGTCCTCTTGGGAATCTATATGGATCCCGACAACCCCCAGAGCCAAAGTCCGGCTACTTGAAGAGGGGGTAGCTATGGTATCAAAAGCTATTTTTGGATGATTTGTTAATCAGATTTTTTAATTAAGTTGGATGATAAGTCCAATGCTTTCGAGGCCTTGACCATTTTGCCAGAAGGGGCGAGTCAAACCAAACTATTAATATTATTAAAGATGAATAATTACATACAAATCATTATTAGTAATTAAATACACACCAGCAATTATACATCAAATTTTATACGCATCAATTCATTCAGAAAAAATATCGGCAGACGCGGTATTCGATCTACGAGCCTTGCAACCTTTGCTCTATTATTTTACACCGCACAGTCCAGCTTTTCATCTAAGCTATAATAGCAGATTTTTATTTATAAATCAAATAACTTTATTTTTTTATTTTTTCATGGCATTACACGCTCGTTGAAATCTAAACTCCACAAAACGGCAGCACATGAAGGCCTCTCTACGACGCAAGGCGAAAAGCGAGATTTTCTTTGTAAAACTTACATCCAGACGGCCTGAAGAACGTCTGTAAAAAATAATTTATTCCACTCCCCGCCCGACCTCATACACGCTTTGGGTGGAATTACATTCACGGATTATTTATATGGGACCGTCTCGGGCCGCGGATGCCTTATTTATGCGCGGCGTAATGGTCGTCGGTTGCCAATTCACGGCGGCTCACTCTTGCCTTACCCGGGGAACATGTGTATTGTGTGGCTTAAGCGACATAAAACTGTTGGCGAACAAATTGAATTAATCGCCAACAGATTTATTTACATACTGAGATGATTACACTAACCTAAAAGAGAGGACGATAGAAGTAAAATATATTAAGGGTAAAATAGACAACATTCGTGCTTAATGCCTTAAGTGACATATTTTTTCTTACCATGTCCGCTTCCTATCTAGATGAACTATGTATGGGTATATATAATCGTGTCTGAAATAACAGGTTCAGATCCTGTCTGCCCAGAAGTGGGTGACGTCGATGGCGTTACCCCGGCCATCATCAGGTCTTCCTTGGTGTAGCTAGTCGGACACAGCGCACACTTCAGAAGGTTTGACAGGGTCTGCTCCACGCCCCAGTCCCATTCAGTCGGTCCGCTGTAAGACTGCCAGACTTTCATTTGTGTCCTCGTCTTGCAAACTCTGGTCCGAAGTCTGTTAACGGACTCCATATATTCCACCCCTGGTCGTGTCCAGGGGCTAGGTCCATCGTATCGGGCATCGCCCCACCAAACATACGGCGCATCACCACCAAGAAGGAGCTTTCCAAAGCAACCTACGACACACTCCACCCTATGTTTGGGTATCAAAAGATAACCACACGTCTCAAATAAGAATAAGTTTCCTACAGTTGACAGCTGAACTGGTGATACCTGAGGCCGAACTTGTGGAGAAGCGCAACTGAGAGGAATACTTGGATTGCCCCGAAATAGGACCTAACCCCTGGACATGACCAGGGGTGGAATATATGGAGGTCTCTTATTAGACTTTCGACCGTAGTATGCCAGACGAGGACACAAATGAATGCCTGGAAGTTTTACAGCGGACCGACTGAATGTGACTGCGGCGTGGAGCAGACCCTGTCACTGGAAGATGATGGCAGTATTACTATTACCATCTGTTGGTATTCTCCTTTATGTGCTTACATAAAAAAACATTAATCCATACACAAACAACTCAGCTTCCAGCTATCCTGGTAAAATCTAGAACTTGAAGTTTTTCACCTACTTTTCTCTGTTCTATATTTTTACATCAATTTACGCACAAAAAAACTTCAATTTAAGCGTACAAAAAATAGTTAATAAAAAGAAATTTCATGTGTTACGAACACATGAAATTTCCTCGTCGTCCCAATCAAACCGGCTATAATCGTCAGGTTGATGTAATTGGGCGATGTCGATTTGAGCTGCGCTAGGATAGGTCGGTTATCATCGCCACCTTCGGACAAATAAGTGCAGAGTTGAGGATTCCATTCACTCGCCAAGCTGCCAGATTGTGGTGACTGCTAGACTCACGACAGCTTCACTTTAAAACACGGCAAACACCTTAGACATCAAATGTATCAAATTTTTCTAACAATTACACATGCCTAAATCAGTATGACACTTTTAAAAGTATAAGTGTGGAAATATACGTGAATAAAAAATACATATTATTAAATGTACTAAAAATAAATTCGCTTTATATTCAAATATGGAAACTAATATGTATGTAATATGTAGTACATAACTAATTACTCTAATGTTTCAATATTATCAGATTGTTGCAATCGAAATAAACAAACTTTTCTAAATAAATACGTGTAACAATAAATAACTTTTTAGGTTTTCACGGCCAGATTTGGTATTATGGCTATTGTATTTAGCCGTATGTGGCGAATTGTTTCGATCCAATATTTCGACCGCTATTACAGGGGTCTTCTTCAGGGTTGACGACTTTAACGACGTAACAATACCAAAAATTAAGCATATATATTAGTAGACAAAAAAATGTCCAGGCCTCGGCAGCGTCGGGCTGATCTTTAAAACCGCTGATTATTGGACATGTAAATAATTCTTTAGTACTACAGCCGCAGTATATGCAAGTTGACGGGCCCTTGCCCTACTAGTTAGTAAAAGTAGTAGCTATTTGCGTGCGTCCAGTAACGGGTTTTTCCAAATAATCTGGGTATTCAAAAACAGGACGGGAAAGGGAGGGTTTTCACCTAGCGAGGGCTCTTGCGGGAGCCTCCCAGGATCTATGTTCCAATGTGGATCTCCGTGTAAACACGTGTTCTGGGATATGTTACAGACAACTTGAACTTATACAACAGTATAAACGTTAATTGTAATGTCAATATGTTCCGCATATAGAGTTGATATGCCTAAAAAAGATTTTTAAGATTATATGCTTACCGTGTTCTGTTCTAGGGGTGGTATTCAGTCTTGCTTCATGCTCGGGCGATGTCAGCAGAGACGTCGTTAATTCCTCATTGTGGAGAACGTCCGAAACTCAAACACTAGGGCCCCGGGCTCTTGCTCTCAAGTTGACCCGCGGCCGGCCGAGAGCGAAATTATATTTGCCCGATAGAGCAATTTTATAGACACGTATAACATGCGACGAGCACAGCACGAATTGCTTGAACTTTAATTACATGATATTTTTGATTATGTAACTGAAAATATAATTCCAAATTCAATGATTACATATATACATACAAATATTCATACTTGTGATAAGCGGTTATAATGAATTTTCAGTTTATAATAAATATGTTTGCGTTCAACATTAAATGAAATTAAAATGCAGTAGATGATTTTTTCAGGGAAAATGCTGTTTGTTACAGAAAAATATTTTAGTAAATCTGTGACAAATAACGGTATCATATTGTAAGTGATAAAAAAAGACGAGAGACCTTTGAGATGTGGTCATACAGAAGAATTCTCGGAATTTCCTGGAGAGACCACGTCACGAACAATGAAGCTCTCAACATAATCAAGGAAGATAGGCACCTAGTAAGAACCATATCAGAAAGGCGAGCCCGATTGATCACTCACATCATGCGTCACGATGGTCTTCTTCACTACATTTTGGAAAAGATGGTTGAGGGTAGAAACTGTAAAGGACGCCCTAGACGGGAGTATTTGCAGCAAGTGTTCGAGGACATGAGTTGTAGCGCTTATGCTGAGCTGAAAAGGACTGCAGAGGATCGAGAGGAGTGGAAATCGAGATGCAAGATTTTGTTGTTGCAAACCAATCCACCGGATTGATAACTACGAAGAAGAGTAAGTGTTGTAAGTGTAAGTGTTGTTCTCATTAGATCACCAAAGTAAGGCATCATTGGATTCATACAAAAACTTAAATTTGACACAACTTTTTGCTAAACGCGTGTCGTTGATCGGTTTGATCCGCTTGTAAGAACTAATTTCTACAGGCATCAAATGCGTCAGGTTTAACGTCTGATCTACTTTAAAATATCTGATTAACAAATGACACAAAATATGCCATGGATACTACATCATCTATATCTTCAATTCCTGTCCTGGAGGTCTTCGGGAACCGTATATGCTCTCAGGTTTATTTATGTCATGGGAAGAGGCATGGATAGTGACAACTGACAGGACTGAGTGGCGGCAGTTTGTGATGACGATATGATATTGATGTGCAACGGATATGGCAAAAAAGGCCAATAATATTTATATTCAGAAATGTATTATCTCACTTATCACTCTTTTATGATAAAATTTCAACAAAGGAATCGTTACATTATGACCAACTTTTTCAAGATTTTAAAAAAATGCATGTGAAATATTGATCGCCGAAGAACTTCAATGCGATAAGTATAATATAAACAAACGCATTGTAAATATTGTACAACTCATTCACGGAGTAAATTATTTTCCTTTGTTCGTGACTTGTAAATAACTTCTGTTCATTAGACTGCAGACTCGTATTTGCTAGACTTTAACGATCTTTGGCAAATGAATACCCCACATGCGACGTTAAGCAATTCAGAAAATGGTTAAAAAAACAACACATTAATTTGGATATTTGCGGTACCAACAAGCATTTTTATAGACGTAAGAAATCTGTAGTTTATTGAAATTTAATTATTTACAACTTTTATTTGATGATATGAACTTTAATTAATTACAACACTTTTTCATCTTAATAACAGACTTGCCAAGAGAATGCTGCACATTACCTGGAACGACTTGGTGTTAGAGCACTGCGACACACCTAAATACCTAGGGGTCAAGCTGGATAGGACCCTCACTTATCAGAAACACTGTCAGTCTGTTAAGCAAAAGGTGTCCACCAGAAACAACCTACTCCGAAAAGTGGCAGGTACGAAGTGGGGAGCCCAACCAAACCTGATCCGCACAAGTGCTCTAGCTCTCTGTTTCTCTGCTGGCGAGTATGCTGCGCCAGTATGGGCGAGGTCTGCCCATACCAAGAAAGTGGATATTGCTCTGAATGAAACGTGCCGGGTGGTTACGGGGTGCCTAAAACCTACCCCAATATCAAAGCTATATCAACTCTCGGGCATTGCCCCACCAAACATACGGCGAGAAGTTACTACCAAGAAGGAACTCACCAAAGCAACCCACGACGCACTCCACCCTATGTTTGGGTACCAAAGATAACTACACGGCTCAAATCAAGAAGAAGTTTCCTACAGTCGACAACGGAACTGGAGATACCTGAGGCCACCCTGCGGCTGAACATGTGGAGAAGCGCAACTGAGGGGAATACTTGGATTGCCCCGAAAGAGGACCTAGCCCCTGGACATGACCAAGGGTGGAATATATGGAGGTCCCTTAACAGACTTCGAACCGGAGTATGCAAGACGAGGACACAAATGAGGGCCTGGCAGTTTTACAGCGGACCGACTGAATGTGACTGCGGCGTGGAGCAGACCCTGTCACACCTTCTGGAGTGTGCGCTGTGCCCGAATAGCTGCACCCAGGAAGACCTGATGATGGCCAGAAGTAACGCCATCGACGTCGCCCACTTCTGGGCAGACAGGATCTGACCCTGTTGTTTCCGACACGATTATATATATAATTACAACACCTTTTTACTCACTCTTTGCTTTATTTAGAGCCAACACTCACTTTACTAACTGACTTGAAAATGGCCATACGACCTGGCTGAAACATGACGTCAAAAAATATATTGTGGGATAAATTCTAAAAATTCTTTTATTTTTATCTGATACTTACAACTTTCAGTAACAATAAAAAAATGTATTTCTTAAATTAACCACGCTTCCAGCGTCATGAAATACGTAATGATCTTTTTCAGAATAAGCGAATTGATTATTGCTTATTTTGTATTAAGCAATGATATTTTTGCTTAATCTTTGGTAAGAAGTAAAGGATGTTTTTCTTGAAAGAGTTGGTTCATTGAGGGTTATGAGTACCTCTGCGGTCCTCTTCACTCGTCAGAGTCTCCAGCAGAGCCTCATCTCTCCTCATCTCGACCACCTTCTCTCCTCTCCGCTAATGGACCCCATTCATTAGACCGCCCTCTCCGCGCATACTAATCAAGTCGAATCAATTTAAACTTTATTTCGGCATTTCTAGAATTATTAATCTTGACGCCCCAAAAATATGGAGCAGAGTTTGTTACCGGCTCGTCTCTTAAAAGGCCCATGTTCAAACTGAATCGAGAAATTCACAAAACTTTACAATTCAAATATTCGGTTGAAATTTTTCTTCACTCATGGTAAAAAAAAACTACTTGAAACATCTGCAAATCAATAAGTATTAGCTTGTTAAAGGCTCACGTGGCACAGATAATATACCAGCTTTTCGAAGTTTCTAATTCTTCTTTGTAGTATCAATCCGGTGGACTGGTTTGCAGCAACAGAATCTTGCATCTCGATCTCCATTCCTCTCGGTCCTCCGCAACCCTTTTCAGCTCAGCATAAGCACTACAATTCATGTCCTCGAATACTTGCTGCAAATACTCCCGTCTAGGGCGCCCTCTACTTCTAGTTTCTAATATTTCATGTGAATTCTATTTTTTATACAGGTTTTCTGGTATTTAAAAAATTTAGAGCTTATGAAATTGATAGTCTAGTTTTAAGCCAAAGTAAATTATTTCGTTTCAAGTTTTATCGACCGAATTTTACAAATAAATCCATCACATATAGGTGGTGATGACAATATTTGAATAGAAGCGTAAGGTTTTCTCAATTGTATAATCTTAAAGATGGAGTATGAGTGAGACAATTGACACAACCTTAAAAGCATTTCAGCTTTCAGAAGGTCTTATTTGGGCACTTCAAGTAATTTCCAGTATATTAATTATTGGTATTATTTCGCTTGCGTTTGATTAAGATTATCCGGCAATGTAACATATAATGAAATAATATTGAAATAAATAATCCACTTCTTTAAATTCATAGTGGTTTCGTTTACTTCCATCGTAATATAATGTAACATATGCAAGAACAGTCAGAGAGTTTGTCGACGTGCGATACAAGCCACAAAACTAAAGCTGACAGTGAGTGTTTCTTTGGGGTGTAATCCATTGTCTGAGAAAGGGAAATGAAAGCTATATGAGATACCTCACACCAAACTTGAGTTGACACTTTATATATTATGAACAGTGTAGAATACTTAAATAGTGGGAATCAATAATGGGATAAGTGCCTTTTTCTGATAAGCATTTCATTTTGATACATATTGTAAGCAACATAACATAATATTGTATATTTTTGGCATATAAAATTTATTACTTTTATATGTGGCATATCAGGTGGCATAGTCTAGTGGTTAGGGCGTTTATTTGTCACTTAGACGCTGTCGAAACCCGACTGAACTTGATTTCTTAAAGTTTATTTAATTAAATCTAAGCCACCAGTAGAGTGGAGCCGCTCCTTGAGGAAAAAAATATCAAGGCCTTGGGAGCGTCGAAATGATCATCTAATCTCCTAATAAAATACTGATTATTGAAAAATAAAATATTTCGATGGTATAAAAGCCGCAGTCATTCAAAACAGCGTGTAAATTCGCGTGCTCTTGCCTTGGAGGATCCAGGAAACTATATATGTTTCCACGTGGACCTCTGGGTATACACAGATGTTCTGGGTAAAGTTATGCACAATCTAAAAATTAAGATATGTTAAAACTGCAATTACAGGTATCCATATGCTCAAAATATGAAGCGAATATGATAAAAATATAGTCGTGTTGCTTGTGATCAAACTTTAACGTGACAATTTTTCGTGTTAGTACATGAATTTTCCTAATGTCAACATTTCAGATAACTTCTACTGTATCAATTATTTTCTCTTAGACTATTTTCTCAGCGCTGGTACATCCTTATAATAATATAATTACGTACTTAACACAACCAGAATTATAATGTTATTGTAGGGAAGGGCGGCGAAGCGAAACAGTGCCCAGAATTACCTGAAATATTATTTCCCATGTGACTGAAATGATGTAAGGTTTGTGTTTAATGTACTTGCTCGTATGTACTCTTGAAAGCCACTTCAAATCCCTTCATGACAGTATCCATTACAGTTTCAAGCAAACCCTGAAGTAGTTACCCGCATTACTCTTCGCAGAATGTTCGGTACATATTTTGTGGTTCTAACCACTGAGCAACTCATTATCTCCACGATTACACAATTTCTACTTGTTATTAGCTTACAAATCAATGGAAAATTATACTAATATTTAATGAAAAGCAATTGTTTTTATGTTGATAGCACTGACATTGAATAACAATTTGTACATTAAATGAATATGATTATTTAGGTAAAGTTAAGAATACCATAAATAATTCAACAATGTTTTCAAACGAATACATTTTATATTTCGAATATACAATAAAATATGATCATATTTCAATAGTTAAATAACTCTTGTTTATATGAAGTGTAGTTGAAATTTTGCAGAAAATACGAAACCACGGCCTTAATTAATACTAATAACATCAGTTATCTGTAAAGGGCGCCCTAGACGGGAGTTTTTGCAGCAAGTGCCCGAGGACATGAGTTGCAGCTCTAGCTGAGCTAAAGAGGGTTGCAGAAGATCAAAAAGAGCAGAGATTGAGATGCAAATTTTTATTACTGCAAACCAATCCACCGGATTGATACTACGAAGAAGAAACTTTTATATATTATATACTTAGATATTGATATGATTATATTTTAATCAGTTGAAAATCCTTACCTTGTGTCAATTTTAATGGATTCAAATATATTCCTTATTTCATAAATAAACTGGTGTCTCCCAAAGTTGCTGCCTACTGTCTTTGTTGATAAAATGTTCATATTACATATCTCAACGTCTTGTGGAATTTATGATATTATATTTCGTTTTAACACTGCAAAATATTGAATAAATATTTTTGCTTTTTGAAATACGATCCGTTCAACCACTTTTTCATCGTTAATACATTTGCAGTGACAGTTTTATTTGCCAAAAACTTTCAGCTAATACAATACACAATAAATACTTATACTTAGAGCCCACGAAATGTTATGATCGGTTTCAAGGCACTATTGTTCTTACATGACCACCGACCGAGAATTCTCGAATACAATAAATCACAGCTTAAAACAATTCAGTTTAAAGTGATATTTTTGCTATGCTATTAATTGATCAAGGGCGCCCTCTGCAGTTTCTAACCTCGACCATCTCTTCCAAAATATCGTGAAGAAGACTATCGTGGCGCATGATGTGACCGATCAATCTGGCTCGCCTCTCTGAGATGGTTATTATTAGGTGCCTATCTTCCTTGATTATATGTAAGTATCACAGGTACATGTAAGACATAAAAATATATTTAAATATATATTTATAAAAGTATGTTATAGTTGATCACATAACTTAAGAACGACTGAACAGATTTTCATGATTCTTTAATTTTTATATTCGTCTTAGAGAATAAGAGAAATAAAAGATAATGTAAGAAATTTATTTTTTATTTTTATTTATTTTATTTATTAAACAAAACCGAAGTTCCAATGTACAGATATTAAGAAACATATACATAAATATGAAATACATAGAAAAGAGAAAAAATAAAAATAACATAAAAGAAGAAGAAGATGACACGTGTGAAAGATCACAGAGATCTAGGAGAACAAAACCATTGACAAAAGAGGAAAAGGATGGAGGTGTGCTGGTAGGCGATTTAGGAGCGCCATTGCCGTTGTACTAAATTGAGTGCTCGTAAAATATTAAAGTTTTTTTTCTTTCATACATTTTGTAAGGAATGCCTTTTTGTATTTAGTACTACCGGTAGACGGTATTGTATGCATTATTATTTTAGACGAAAGACCATTTTTCATCAAATCGTATTGAGTATTCAGTTTTACTTAATAAAATACCGAATTTTATTTAGCTTTAATAAATAAAACAATTATTATTGATTCTGAGACTATACGAATTTTCCGATACATCTAGCTTACTATAAAGCTTATGTGTGATATTTATGATATAAAGCGTTGGTAAGCCGTTACAAAGAATCGCCAATATATGTTTCAATTAAAATGTAGGACATTGTCAGTTACTCATTACTCGTCATAAAAAAACTATTACGGTCTACCATAGTCATGGATTATGCCGTGGAAGTATGATGATCGAACTATTTTAATAGCCGATATTCCGTATTTTATGAACCCCACTCTATACATGACCCAGGAGTTTTGTAATGGTAGTTTTAACCGTTTCCAAAGACAGTAAAAACTATACTGTCATAGCCGAACATAAAAAAATGGATACACCTAGCTGTAAACTTTTATATTACACAATATCATCGCTTCGTATATAACTATGCGACATTAATAATGCCACGCTATTTCAGTTTTTTTATCTCCTTCAGCCACATAATAATATTTTATACTTTAATATGAAATGCTTCATTTTAGTGTTAATTTTCTTTAACACAGTCTTCATTCATGCTCTAAATATGGAGCGATTTCTACTTAGCTTACAAATATCAATGGAAAATGTTACAATTCTTTAATCAATTGCAATTGTTCTTATGTTGAGAGCATTGACTTTGATTTCCAATTTGCATATTAAATAAATATGATAGACAATGTTGTAAAACGAACGTATGTATTTTATGTCATTTAAATTTTTTTGCTTATATTTCAAATATTAAATATAAAATAAAATCTAATATTTAAATATAAATCTGGTTAAATAACTTTTGGTTTATATTAAGTGTAGATGATATTTTGCAGAAAATACGAAACCATGGTCTTTATTAATACTAATAACACTATAAAGTTAGCTGTAAAGAGCGCCCTAGATGGAAAATTTGCAGCAAGTGCTCGAGAACATAAGATGCAGTTCTTATGCTGAGCTAAAGAGGGTTGCAGAAGATCAAGAAGAGTGGAGATCGAAATGGAGGATTTTGTTGCTACAAACCAATCCACTTGATGATACTACGAAGAAGAAACTTGTATATATTTTATACATATTAAGATATTTGTCACATCAAGTTAACCCTTTCGTTACGGCTCGGTTTGATTACAAATTATATTGTCAATTATAAAACTATTATTTTAAGCATAAATGTACATACAATTACTTTGTTCAGCAATCAGCAGTAAAACTTTATGTTAAAAAGCTTACATAATGTAAAAAATAAATCTGTTCTTACGTTTTACAATTAAGTCATTGTAATTTCAATCAAATAAGCATTAAAAAATTGTTATTTTCATATAATTGTATAAAAACTGAAAACCAATACAGATTGATAAAAAATGTCATGTCAAAAAGTTTCCGATTTATCTTTATTAAATGCAGAAGCTTTTCTGTAAACAGATTGCACAACACGAAAGCTTCGATCGGCGTGATTACTTTCAAAAGCCAACTAAAAGCTTTTCACGATCCGACAATAAGCTCCAGAGCATTGTCCGCGTATCTGCTAATTTTTCTATTACAAATATGCGATATTTGTTCTCCTCGGTAACGTTCAGAAATCCAGATAGCGGTAGATTGGGGTGGGGCACGAACCGTTATTGGGAAAATGGAGTTTTTTTCTTCTTTTTTTTTCGTCTCCGTTTTATACGTCATACAACTAGCTGGTGTAGGAATCAAGGAACAATGTGTTTGTCTGCAGTCAATTTTAACATGGTTGTTACGTCACTGCTGAAAACCACTAGTTTTAAAACATTTTTAATGAAAAAATTAAATTTTAAATTGTTTTATCATTTAACTTTATAATAAATAGTTAAATCACTACCATATCATATTCGCACTCTTTAAAAAGCAAAGGATTTACACAAACTGACGCTAAAAAGATCAGCTAGTTACCATGGTCCTTGCCTGGTCCCTTATGTTCACATATAGGAGAATACCGACAGGTGGAGATAGTAACTCCGAACTCTCATCTGTGGAATTCTATGACGCTTACCATGGTGCATATTGCTAAGCGCTGCATGTGGAGTGTTGATCCGCCAACATCATCCTTATTATTACAGGAGCTTACTATGAATGGGTCATCTTCACGAGATGACTACCTCCAATTTTAATAAATAGGCTATGACTGGCATTCTACGGGTGAGGGATCAAATTCACACCAACCGGAGGTATTTTAGTGCTCATAAATCGATTAAAAATATTTTTTTTTTAATCTCCGTCGGGGATGGAACCCCCGACCTTTGGCTTGCAAAGAAAACGCTGTGACCATTATATTTGACCATGTAACAAGTGTTTAGTATGGTTGTTGTTGAAAGTCATTAGATTATTTATTCTTTTGGTATACGAATTGAGTGTGTAGTATATATATGGTAAGATACTTATTTTTACTGATAATATATATTTTCAGTAGTTCTGTAATTCAAATGGGTTTTTGTTACTTTGTGTTTGTTTAATTTATAAACAAATAAAGTTTATATAATACATGGAGTGCTTGCAAATGTTAATACAAGGAATTGAAGAATTTAATTAAAAAATGATCTCTGTCTCTGGGCTTCACCAATTACATTATTTAATTTATGTATGTAAACATTTGTTTGGAGCATCTTGATGTACGGCTGTGAGACACGGTGCTTATCTAATATCGATAAAAATGGTGGAGATACAGAATAATTCTCGAAAATTCTTAGAGTGACCCCGTCACGAACAATGAGGTTCTCAGCTTAATCAAGTAAGATAGACACCTAGTAAGAACCATCTCAGAGAGGCGAGCCCAATTGATTGGTCACATCATGCGCCACGATGGTCTTCTTCACGACATTGGGGAAGTTATGGTTACGGATAGAAACTATAGAGGGTGCCCTAGACGGGATTTTTTTAGCAATTGTTAGAAGACATGAGCTGTAGCTCTTATGCTGTGCTATAGAAGATTGCAGAGGATCTACAATAGAAGAGTGGAGATCGAAATGCAAGATTTTGTTGCTGCAAGCCAATCCACCGGATTGGTACTATAAAGAAGAACATAATAACCAAATGCATTTATTACAATATTTAATAAAGATTTCAGTATCTCTATACATTTCTCGTAAATTTTGAGAATGGTGATTGTCAATTTTGCCACAAACTTAGATGACATCCCTTTTCTTTAAGCGGTACAGGAATACTTTTAAGATTGATATTACAGTAGCATTCCAAGCAAGGTGGTCTCCATTTAGGTTTAATAATATGAAAAAGCAATATTTGTTTGTCGATTCTTACAGCGACTTTGCCGTGTCTAGACCAAAGTCATAAATTACATGTTAGTTAAACAATGTGTTGTTAAGAATAAATAATATTTAAGAATAAGCAATGGAATTCCAGCTACTACACCACTGATTTGTTTATTTTTTAGTTTAATTAATCAAAGAGATGTATTGTTTTCGAAATTTCGGTTATATTGACGGTAGACGACAAGAAATGAAGACGAACAAAGTACTCCATCCATTATCTCGAAATTAAAAAGAAGTCGTAAAAAAGCAAAGTCGAGCAAATTCAGTAGAATTTGAGCGAATTCAGCTATCGCACAAAACGTCCGACATGATCACAAATAAATAATAATTAAAACATACATGTTCTTATTATTTGTTTTCAAATGTAAGTTTAGTTGGTGAGATATTATTTAGTCGCTAAAAACGCTTGCCACAGATGATATGTCAAAAATAGCCGGCTGAAGTAAGTTGTTCCAATAACCACCAATTAACAGTGAGTCTCATTAAATTTGACAATGCGTGAATATCTGCCAACGTATATACTAAAGAATACCTCTAGACTTTATTGGATATATATTTTATATATTTTT
This sequence comes from Glossosoma conforme, assembly GCA_022606575.1. NCBI lineage: Eukaryota > Metazoa > Arthropoda > Insecta > Trichoptera > Glossosomatidae > Glossosoma > Glossosoma conforme. The sequence goes on along the minus strand of JAGTXR010000410.1, from coordinate 79,463 downwards.
TAACTATGACAAGGCGTTGTATGTAAAGTGGATCCTCTAACATCATAATACTACAGCCTTGCCTTGACACATCGTTATTTTCTTATGAAGGAATTAATTACGAACAAGCGGTCGCTGCTCTTCGGAACCCAAAGAACTAATTCAACCCACAACCAGTAAACTCTTTTTACACTTGCTATACACGGATAATGTGTGTCGACCAAGAACTGGCAGTTTACAAAGTTTCTTCCTTAATGAAACTGGTAAGCTTTGGAATGCTCTTCCAGCGTCTGTGTTTCCTCCTTCCTACGATCTGGATCTCTTCAAGAAACATTTTCATATACACTTGCAATCCCCACAACACACAAACACGAACAAAAAACACGTTTCCTGCATGCAGCGTCCAGCCTCCCTGGATGAGCGTCATAGAGTGCACTGGTTTTGACCAGCTGTGCTCTCCTGCATGCGCTTACATAAAATAAATGCAAGACATATTTCACCCGTTAAGTCTACGATTATAGTTGCATCAATCGAAGGTATATAAGCATTTGTGAACAATTATGACTTATTATTTGGACGAAAACATTTTTAATTTAGTTTCGCTTACGATTGAGCACGCGATCGCTTGCATGAAACTTGAGTACTTTACCCTCATTTTGCGATGCTTTGGTTTCACCATTTTAAATAATGTAAATAATTATAAATGGATAACTCAAACGAGTATATATGTTGGTCTTTTAATTTTACGTGACATATTTTTGTAAGCAATCACGTACGGTTAATATAACATAATAAACATACTCAAAAGTATTTATTAATTACTCCATTCTAATTTTACGAAAAACAATGCGATTATGACTTTTTATTGCATGTGATAGTAGGTGTATATTTAGTATTTTTATGCAATAGTAACTTGAAATATAAGTTTTTTTTTTTTCTTTCTACATAACTTAAGAACCTGTGGGACCTCCCAGTAGAGGTTTGGCTCTCACTGTGTTAGGGTTGCCGTTAGATAACGGCTAATCGATTAATTGATTAAAAAACACATAACAAACGTTACTTGTTGGATTTGGCTTACATATCATCTTTCAATTGCATTCTCTTGCCACGCAAATAATGAATTTCCATTGATAATTCATTCATTTTGTTTAAATTAGGTTAGTAACAGATACATCCTGATTGAGACCCCTTTCATAAATTATGGCTAATGTACATATCTACCAAAGAAAAACAACCGACCAATAGAATGGTGAGAATATTAGTCAAGAAATAAAAGCATATAATGGACCGAAATTATAAGCAGATTAGAAAATGATCGAGATTCTTTTCAATAATATTTAGTAGGCAAAAATTGGTGCTCTACTATTTTGTCAGCTGCTACTTTTTTTATTACTCCTTAGTCATTTCAGCTATACTGATTATAGATATATTTAATTTCAACGTCTTCCACTACGAAATTACTGGGCTTAAGTAAAGGCAATGTTCATTCATATCAGGACATTGTTGTTTCGTTGGACTGGAGTATGCAAGACGAGGACACAAATGAAAGCCTGGCAGTTTTACAGCGGACCGACTGAATGTGACTGCGGCGTGGAGCAGACCCTGTCACACCTTCTGGAGTGTGCGCTGTGTCCGAGTAGCTACACCCAGGAAGAGCTTATGATGGCCGGGAGTAACGCCATCGACGTCGCCCACTTCTGGGCAGACAGGATCTGACCCTGTTGTTTCCGACACGTTTATATATATCATCACCAACTTTTTTGCAATAGGATAATAATGCTTTAATTTTCGAAGTCTGAAATGCTTTGTCCAAAGCGGTAATTTTAGCCATCATACCATTGAATAGTGCAGTGCAGTCATGTATATAAAAAAAAAAAAATTAAAAAGCAATATCCTCATACTTTGCAATGTGTACGAGTATTTTAAACTAGTCTTTAACTTAACTAATAACATGCCTTTCAGGACAAAAGTAAAATTATTTATTTCTTGAAATGGGATGCAAGATTAATAATATGATAAATAATAAAGCATATTTATCAAAATTTTATCATGTGCACATAAGTTTCGCTTTGCAGTATATTGATGTATTTATCTGTTTATCAAAAATACATGCAGGTTTCGTGATGGCGATATGAAGATCTATATTACCGGTAAACATACATGTACCGGCATTTTATCCCTCCCTTGCCGTGTGTATGTGGGTGCCGCCTGCCGGTAAGACTTTTGTGCCGCCTGGAATCCAAATAAATAGCACCATGCGGCTAGATAGATGATTGGATATATCTTGCAGGCGTGCCGCGGTGCTGCGCGGAATTGACTAACATTTTATGTTTTTTCTTGTGCCTTCCCTGACTCACTTACTAGCCTACTTACTTACTTACTTGCTTGCCTACTAACCCGCGTGACAAATAGTTCCCCCCAAATCTGTAATGCGCTCCATAATTTATTTCTATATAAACAAGATATTTTACAAATATAAATATGTATTACTTTGAGTAACTATTGTTTGAATAAATTAGATGATATTTATTAAATCTATTGTTAATTTGCCGGCGAGTATAGCTCAATGGTCAAAACAATTGCTTTGCAAGCAAAAGGTCGTGAGTTCGATCACCGACGGAGGTTAAAAAAAAAAAGAAATTCAATCGATTTCTGAGCTCTAAATTACCCTCGATTGGTGTAAATTTGATCCCTCACCCGTAAAATGCCAGTCATAGCCTATTTATTAAAATTGGTGGTAGACGAAAGTCTTCCCGTGAAGACCACCCATTCATTGTTAGTACCTGTAATAATAAGGATGATGCGTTAATCTCGGGCTGTAGTCTATGACGTTGGCGGATCAACACTCCAGATGTAGGGCTTAGCCATATGCACCATGTTAAGCATCATAGAATTCCACAGATGAGACATCAGAATTACTATAACCATCTGTCGGTATTCTCCTGTAAGTGTTTACATACAAAAAGACAAATATAAAAAAAAAAGAAAAAACGATCCTATTTCATTTTAGAATAAGCTCAATGACTTCAGATCTCTCTTTCCTTGCAAACCTCGTAATTGAGGTTTGTGTAGAGTATCTTCTACTCCTCTCCCCCTTGCAGGGCCCGCCGCGGAACACCCCGTCATATTAACACTCAGCGACATAAAGTGCAGTTTACAACACCCGGCGCCGCCGCCTCCGTTATGTACTGCGACGCCACTGACGTTAAAACTTTTCACTTTTAACAGAAAAAACAATTAAATTAAAAAAAAAAATTTATCAAATACTCACCTTTATCACTGATTCACTCTTTAACGCTGCGATTAAATGATATCCTTACCAATGATACTCTTCTTGGGTTGAGCCGCCTCTTAGGACAAAACAGTCCAGGCCTCGGGATCGTCGGGCACATCATCCGATTCCTTAAAAAAATCGATTAACAAATTACCAAAAAAAATGCCTCGGACACTACAGCTACCCCTCTTCAAGTACTCGAACTTTTGTTCTACCAGTTTGTTTCGGAAATTATATATATTCTCAAATGAACCTTTAGGTGTTTATATGTCCTAGAAAGATGAATGAACAGTTGCAGCTGACAGAGCTTAGTGGCTTCAATGTTTGGTGACCTTATGTTCCGGATATGGAACGGATTTGGGGGAAGAACTTTTCTCGGGTAAACTCAAGATTGTATATATTTTTAGGGTCCAGTTTGAGATCCATTTCAATATAAAATTGATAAATATTTCATGTCTTGTATTAATATGGATTATACTGTGAACTATGCACATTAAATGCTCAGTGTGATCCATAATAAAAAAAGGTATGAAATATTTATGTATTTAATAAACATCTCTCCTTTATGTATCATCTTCTTTCATGTTGGAGTTATCACATAAATATTTTGTTATTTATTATTATAAAACGCAGTAAATTTGTGGATTGTCATATTTAAATAATCAAATTATAAACTTTGTAAATAAATGAGATTTAATTATTCATTCCTTTACCGCTTCGGTGACATCACAACTTCTTCAGGATAAATTTAAAACTGTTGTAAGTTAAATTCTATAATGTACCATTAAGTAAAGAGGATTCAGAGCATATAAAAATGATTAATAAAAACAAAGGGTTAAAAAGGAATGTTTGAATTGAAATATTATGGAATACAAAATTTTAATTTAAATAAATTTTTATGTTTCTTCAAGGATTTATAGTTGAAATGTTCGCGTGCCACAGTTTTGTAAGCGAAAATCTCTCATATCTCTGGTCTCGAGTTATCTTTCCACTAAGGGCCAATTCCATAGAAATCACTGTGGTTCCCTCGGATGCCATTGTGCATCAGATAATAATCGACTTCTTTCTAATATGAGGAGTATTATTTTTCTTATTTATTATTTGTTTCATATCGGACGTCAGTCAGGAGCACAATTCTGTAGAGCAACGCAAGAGCAAAATGGTGTACGTCTAATATACAGAGTGACCATAGGAAAAGAAAGACTATTTTTAAATATCACAATTAAATAAACCATGTAAAAAATATGTTTCAATTTTGTACTGAATTTGAGTTCAAACATATCTGTATTTTGTTTTTTATTGATATTTTGAGTTACGTAAGACGGGGTTTATTTCGGGCGGCCCCCATACCTGAGAAGATAAGGGAAAACTGCCCAAGATGGTATGAGCATGAGACACGGAGAAATGAGGACCACACGGTTAAAAAAGTCCTCAACATTCCCACGCTGAGAAGAAGACCTGGAAGACCACAGGCAACCTGGACTGCAACTGTAGACAAGGATCTGAAAACTCTGGGCTCGACCGAGAATGCAACGCAGGACAGACATACATGGCGAATGTGCACAAGGAGAGCCGACCCCAGATGATGGGAAACGAGGCTTAAGAGAAGATGAATTTTGATTTACGTAAAACAACAAAAATTACGTTCGAACTGTACACCGGATAATATTATTTTTAAAATGATATAAGAGTATAGTCCTCCTACGATAACAGTGAATATTTTTATCATTCAACTCATGTTACTCTTTATCATACTTTTTTTGCACCCAAATATTTCATTCATGTTCCATATTTTTATATATTAAATTATCTTTTTATATAACGTAAACTTTTTATATAACATATCTGTCTTTACTCTATGTTTGAGAAGTGTGCTTTTATTGTTAATTTGAGAAAATATTGGTACTTTTTTTGAATTCCGGTAATGAAATGTAATTGGAACATTGTTCCGTAAATAGATATATACATTTATTTAAATTTCGAGTCTGTTATCACATTGTGAGAATATATTATAAAATATACTCGTATTTTGTTGAACTATAAAAACATAAAAGAATGGATTTGAAGTCGGTTATCGATGGTTTGCTTGCGTATTTGATATTTAATATTTGTACTCGTAGTAAAAAATGTACTGATGTGCGTTTTTTTTTATGTACACACATACACGAATACCGACAGATGGTGATAGTGATTCTGACGTCTCATCTGTGGAATTCTATAACGCTTCCATGGTGCATATGACTAAGCGCTGCAAGTGGAGTGTTGATCCGCCAACGTCATAGACTATAACCCGAGATTCACGTATCATCTTTTATTATTACAGAAATTTACTATAAATGGGTGGTCTTCACGGCACCACTTTCGTCTATCGCCAATTTTTAGATACCGATTAATAGGCTATGACTGACATTTTACGGGGATTGAGGGATCAAATTCACACCAACCGGGAGTAATTTTAGAGCTCAGAAATCGATTAAAAATCTTTTTTTTAACCCACGACCTAGATTGTCTAAATTTATCCCAAAAATAATATATTTTCATTAAAAACGTGTGTTTATAAAAAAAATAACGGAGTATTTATTTGTGTAACCAATATTGTATGAAAATATATAATTACTTAAATTATAGGTAAAAATATAATATTTAATAAATTATATTTAATAATAATTTATATTTAATAATAAAAACAATTCCCCGCTATTAACTAAGCTTTGCTCCCCTAAACTTATAAAATCAATTCCATCTTCACCCACCCATGACCAACAGCCCCGTCATTGATGGGCAAAAAACTAAGTATGCGGTGCGCCTTAAGGAATTTTCACTACAAAAAGTTGGTCCCCCTAAATAGGATTCTCTGGAATTGACATTAAATGGACCATGTAATGGTACTCCGCGTTGTGTAGTGAATAACGCATTGTTTATAAAACATAAGGATTTAGAAGAAGAACATAAAATAGTTTACCGGCTTACGTAATCCACATATACTCGTTTATATTGTTAAGTTATGGTTCGGTCTCACAGAAAATATTTAAAGATTTTTTACTACCTATAACTACTTTTAACTGATAGCATATAGTCGACAAATATTTGACACAATATCATAATCTTCATATAGCCATCCAGCAGTGATCCGGTGCTCTACTCACTGAGAGTCAGTAATTGTTAAAATTGTTAAATGTTATTTGTAATCTTGTATTTTTTTATATGTTTGACATTTTAATTCGTATGGCTCGGCTGAATAAATAAAAAAATATATTATTCAAATTCTTTCTTCGCCCAAAATTTAGCCACGTACACATATTGAAAAATTTCATGTGGCTTAAGGAAAATAAATAAATGTATGTGGTATTTAATCAGTTTTTATGAATGATTAGCTTTTCTCTAAAAAAGATAATAATCAGTGTTTTTCTTGTAAAATTTGCAGCTTATAAATATTAACTTCGGTAATCTGACAAATCGCCGTTATCATTGCGAAGTCATCATATATTTGTCACATATATATTGTATTTCTTTAATTTATATTTTCTAAGTATATTCCCAAACGAGTTGTTCATTCGTCACTTAGCCGAATGTAGTATGAAAGGCTGCCTTGTCCGCTTCCTCAGTTCATCATTTCACACAATTTTAAACAAGTAACCCTCAATATCACTCGAGTTTTTTAAAACCCATTATAAAGCTCTTATTACCTTATGGCTAGGGGCTGTATAGTTACGAGTATTTTATTGTTTTGGTTGAGAAAAACTGTGAATCTCAGATATTTCGCATGGAATTAAAAAAATGTTCTAGCGTTCCCAATACGGGAAGCGAGTCTTTCTGCATATCACCGCTCTCAATGATCTGTACACCAAATATCTGAATCTTTGAACCCTCTTAATAGCATGACCCACTGCCCAGTCGCAGAAAATTTGCATTGGATCAACCCATCGATAAACTTATCGATTATCTTAAAACTCAACGGTATGACCAGTGCTAGTGAGTGTCCAATTTGTATCTCAACAGAGGCCATTGCATAGTCATATACTTATTGTAAGAGTTATGTACTGCAGGTAGGGCTATTTAATTGTCCCTGTAGGTTTTTCAAATCACGCCAAGATAAGAGGCAAGTACCTGTTGAAATAATGATTATTTTCTTTGCAGCCTGAGGCGTCTCTTTTGAGCTCGCAGACACCGGTGGCCGTGCTTTTGTAAAATAATCACCAGGTTATTACACCGGCGAAGTATTATTATCCACAGGGTGGGCAACAATTCACTGACCTTCGCCGACACTCTTAAAATAATCATAATATTACTTATTAATCATACACACTATTCAATATTATAACTGGAACAAAATATTATTTATAATTTCACTTTAGTTTGAGTATATTGCTACTTTATTAAATTCCACTCCTAAGTTCAAACCAACCCTTACATACTTTCTAATGAAACTCTTTCTTTATTAATATATATTCATTTACACGTCAGTAGGTTTGTGCACCTTGGAATTGATGAAGCTTTCATATATCCCAAAACTGCATTATTATCAAGTGAAACAATGCTAAATGTGATCCATGTTAAAACAAAGTATGCAATTCTTATGTATTTAATAAGGAGTATATTGTTGTCAACTTGTATACGTTCATACACAAAGTTTTAAAGAATCTTTTCTTTCGCTTTTACTGACGATATTAATAGCTATGCATAATATGAAATTGTGAGAGCTGTAAGTAAAAATATTACTTAGGACAAGGCAAGCTTAGAGGCAGCTACCAAAACCGTGATGAGGTTTTTTGGTGCCCACTTGTTTCAATAAGAAAGAAAATATACACAAAGTAAGTCAATTAAATGTTAACTTCACTGGTTGCGAGGTCAGACTTAGATCAATGAAATTATTGTTATATATTTTTATGTATTTATTTATTTAACAGAATATATGCTACAATCCTACAATCAAGGAAGATAGGCACCTAATAAGATCCATTTCAGAGAGGCGAGCCCGATGGATCAGTCACAGCATGCACCACGATGGTCTTATTCACGACATTGTGGAGGGGATGGTTGAGGGTAGAAACTGTAGAGGGCGCCTTGAGAGGGAGTATTTGCAGTAAGTGTTCGAGGGCATGAGTTGTAGCTCTTATGCTGAGCTGAAAAGGGTTACGGAGGACCGAGAGGAATGGAGATCGAGATGCAAGATTTTGTTGCTGCAAACCATTCCACCGGATTGAAACTTCGCAGAAGATGCTACAGTAAAATAAATGTTAAAAATGTTAAGTTAAAAAAATAAGAAGATAAATATTAAAGAAAGAAGCAGAAAAATAACAGTTGTTAAAAATCCATGAAACCAATAAAAAAGCAAAAGGATGTGAAAAAAGGAACATTTAATTTACTAACTAAAGTTCGTATTTCGATCGGCTTAATGGTTAGTGGTATCATGTTATGCCTAGTGAGTTTTTAGACAACCTGTACACACATAATATACAATATATTTAGGTATTATTATCATCGGCACTTTTCGGCTTTGAGCATTTCAAATAATAGAAGGGGAACGAGGAAAAGGAAATTGAAAAAAAAACAACGGAACACTGTTATTAAGAAAATAATTAAATCGTTCAATATAAAAAGTAAGTATCTACTTGTAAATTTTTATCGAGAGATTCGTTTTCACGTAAGAAATAATAAATGAGAAATTCTATAATATAGAAGAATCTTGACTTAAAATAATAATTGTAACTTTATTTTAATGTTTTTGTTCCATTACGAGTACATTATTAGATTCCAATAAACATACACGTACATTGATAAAATGCCAATAATGTAAGCCACCAAACAAATGTTTTTTTTGTGTAAAGTAAATTTAAAATATTTAAAAAAAAATCTCTTTCATCAGCCATATGCAAAAACACATTCTGACAAAAATTATGTTAAATTGTCTTGATAATAACGAAAATGAAAATAAAATACTTTTGTTATCAACAGTATAAAAATCAAACCGAAAGTTATTTCGTTTCTTTAATTCATATATGTGGGTTGATGTTATAGTTTGAATGATTGACTGATAGTAGTGCATAGGGTAATACTGATGAAACTGTTCAACTTGTAAATTAAGGCGGTTGCTTTTCATTGAGCGATCGATAGTATGATTGGCTGATACATCGTGTTCTATTGAGCCATCACTTATCATCTGAATTTCAGAACAAAACTTGTCAAAAAGGTAACCGATCGTTTCGTGATATTGTACGAGTAACTCGAAGAGTATATTAAAAAGAAGCTCTGCACCGCGGCGAGAAGAAGCCTACGTCAGCTTTTTGGTAATTTTGTTAGATTTTTTTCTTCATTAAAGCATACACAAGACAGTACCGTCTTAAACGTTTTCTTTTACGCTCAACATATTCGCCAGAACGCTGTGTGTGTAGAAATGTTATGTACTGATTATTGATATAAAGTAACATACTCCTCTCTCTCAAAAAGGTGTTATTCCATCGCGTGAGGGCATGATGAGGAGCAGGTCACTGGCTTGGTGAAAACCCTCCCTGTGCCGTCCTGTTTTTGAAGACCCAGATAATATGGGAGGACCCGTTACTGTACGCATGCAAAAAGCTACATATTAGAGAGTGGTTAAAGGCCTTCCCGTGATTCTAGGTGCATCAGCTAGATGTCAAATAGACCTCAGTCTAAGGCTGCGAAGTTAGTATACTACTGCGAGTCTCGAATTGCCTTCTTTGGTAACACGTTGCTAACCACGAAATACGTGGAAATGGGGCATGAAGAGCAGGTCAGCAAACAAAGACTTTTTCAGAAGCACATTGACATGTATTTATTGTAAAACATTACAAGCTTCCGGCCTTGAAAACTTGATTAAATTTAAAAAAAGATAAAATAAGTCTTCTTGTTAATGTTGACATTATCGCATATTATTTCTCATTCAATGTTGTCCTTACTAGTAAAATAATATAAATAAGATGATATATTTTTGAAAAATATGAAACATGTCGTAAAAGTCGTAAATAAGATTGTACTTAAATTCTCAATTTTGTTGGTATTTATATGCTCTTGTGTGGTCTTGTAGCGTGCACATACAATAACCAGCAGCCGATCAGTTGACTGATGTAAGTGCGCGACCGACAGAACGCCGAACAACAAAGGCCACCGGTCGGGGGATTTTTCGCCAGCGATCCGTTGGGTCGTATGCCTGGCGAAGCGCGCCCGCCCGACCGCCATAACACCATTTGTTCGGCCATTACTTTCAGCTGTGCCAAATTGTCTCTGCAATGCCCTGGCTGCTCACGGAGCCGCGGTGAAAGCCATTCATATATCGAGACATTTGGAGAGGAATCCGTATATCGAGACGTGTGGAGAGGCATTCGTATATCAAAACATGTGGAGCGGCACATATATCGACGAATATGGATAAGCATCCGTAGAGAGGCATACGTATATCGCAACATGTGAAAATATATTTTATATCGAGACGTATGGAGAGGTATCCGTATATCAAGACATGTAAAGAGGCATTCGTATATCGAGACGTGTGGAGAGGCATTCGTATTTTTTTATTTCGATGCGGAGAGGCATTCCTATATCACGACATGTCGAGAGACATTCGTATGTCGAGACGTGTGGAGAGGCATTCGTATATCAAGACGTGTGGAGAGGCATTCGTATTTCAAAACATGTGGAGAGACATCATATATCGACGAATATGGAGAGGCATCCGTAGTGAGGCATACGTATATCGCAACATGTGAACATATATTTTATATCGAGATATGTAGAGAGGCATCCGTATATCAAGACATGTTGAGAGGCATTCGTATTTCAAAACATGTGGAGAGACATCATATATCGACGAATATGGAGAGGCATCCGTAGTGAGGCATACGTATATCGCAACATGTGAACATATATTTTATATCGAGATATGTAGAGAGGCATCCGTATATCAAGACATGTTGAGAGGCATTCGTATTTCAAAACATGTGAAGAGGCATTATATATCGATGAATATGGAGAAGCATCCGTAGAGGCATACTCATATCGCAACGTGAAAAGATATTTTATTTTGATGTGGAGAGGCATTCGTATATCACGACATGTAAAGAGGCATTCGTTTATCGAGACGTTTGGAGAGGCATTTGTAAATCGAGATATGTAGTGAGGAATTTGTATATCGTGGTATGTGGAGAGTGGTTCGTAGATAGGAAAAAGTATAATGAAACATGTGGAAGGACATGTGGAGAGTCATTTGTATATCGAAACATGTGGAGAGGCATTCATATGTCGCGATTCGTGGAATGCCTAGTTTAAGTCTATGACGCGACAAGCTCTTGGGAACATAGAGTCGGTCACAGGCAATTTGACTGGACTTTAAAAAAATTGCTAGCGATATTTGAAGAAAATTGTATCGGGCGCGGACGGTTTAACATGCGGTTGAAATATTTTCAGCCAAAAATTATTAAATTTTAAGACGTTTGTGAAATGCAAGTAATGCAAAGAAGTTATGAAATTTAAAATGTCGCTGTATAAAAGCAGTCAAGACACTTTGTAAATTAAATATATGATTATTGTAGTTTTTTAAATAATATACGAAAAGTACATTTAGCAGAATGTATTTTGCTTATTTTCACTAATGAAATGCATGATTCATGAGTTGTATGCAGAAATCATGTGTTGTCTTTGTGTTTATGTGTCGGTTGGGGAGATTGTAAGTGTATATTTTTCTGTTTCTTGAAGATAAGATATTGCGAAGATATTGTTGAAAGAAAGAAACACAAACGCTGAAAGATCATTTCACAGCTTACTGGTGGCATTTAGGAATGATCTTTGGTAACTGCCAGTCCTTGGTTTACACACATTAATCGTGTATAAATGTTTGGAAAGTTAAGAAAAAAGATTTATAAAATAATCTTATATGCCAAACATGTCGTAGGCGATATAAGAGAAAGAAAATCCTGTTTCTAATATGTGTGAATATCTGAAGCACTAAGTTGTTCGCTTCTCACCTCTACTCGAGCCAAAATAGAACACGAGAGATAGAGATGGCGGCAATGAAGTGCCTTCAGAGCCGACAACCTCCTTGTTTATATTACATTCATAAAACTCAGGCTACCTCTGTCCCGGCCGACGCTCCTGACCGGGACGTGTGCCGCCATATAGGCATAGTCTCACAACCACCGTTCCACGAAATTACTAAGCGTTGTGGTGGACATATGATTTGTATCAAATTAATATTTTTAATAATAAAAAAATAATAAATAAATAAAAATTAAAACGCTATAAAAAGTTCTTTATAGTCAGTTTTCTTTAAGGATTGTTTGAATCATTTTAATACGAATTGAGTAGTTTGCAGGGTTTCAATCTAAGACCACTGATGTTTTATTTGTTCATCAATGACATTGCTCAAACCATTATTTATATTGTATATTTGTAAGTTACTGATGACTAAATGTATATTTTAATGCAGTAAGAATTAATAATTAATAATTTTTTAATGCATAAAACATTTCCAAGCCCTCATTTCTACCTTATTGAAATATTATCAAAACACAACATTCACTGTTTAAACAGGATATAGTGATTTTACCTTAGTAAAACTCCAAGGCCGCACACTAGTGACATAAAATGTCAAGCCGAAAGGGTTGATAAGTTTATGTTATATACTTGAATTATTTTAGGATACACATCATCATCAGCCTGTGTCCGTCCACTGTTGAACGTAGGCCTCCCGCATGAGTCTCCATCCTCTTCGATCCTCCGCCTTCCGCATCCAGGTCACTCCCGCTATTCTTCTTATATCGTCAGTCCATCTTGGAGGGGGTCGGCCAATGCTTCGTTTGCCAGTTCTTGGGCGCCATTCCAATACTTTTCTTCCCCATCGACCGTCGTCTCTTCGACAGATATGACCTGCCCATTGCCACTTAGGTGTGCCTATTCGTTGGGTAGCATCCACTACATGAGTTCTTCTGCGTATTTCCTCGTTTCGGATTCTATCTTTTAGCGACACTCCGAGCATGGATCTCTCCATAGCACGCTGGGTGACTTTTATTATACACATAATTTACAATAAAGACCAAATAAAGTTATTACCAATATAAGTCGATTCCATTATTAAAACGACTTTCATAATATATATTTTAATTATATTCGGTCAATTATCACTTTAAAACTATTTCATTTGTTACATTCAATAGTAATACATAACTGAAGATTAATGTAATTGAGCAAATTAATAGTTTAGAAATGTTGTAATGTTCATAATATGAACAGATATTTATAATATTACATAAAACATACGAGTTCCATAAGTAATAACTAAAAGTCATTCAAATTTTAATATTTTTTGCGTAATTAAAAAAAAAAAAAATATTCTTTGCAGTAATTTAATATAAATATATATATAACAATTTTTTTTCCAACAACAACATATAAAAAAGGCCGCCTTTGCATTATAAATCCACTCTTAAAATTTACTAAGCCTATTTACTTGTAAAGAATAATGTTTCAAAAAATACTCTATTGATAAATATATATATTTATTTCACTTTTATTTTTTATTTCTTGATATGAATTTTTTTTTTCCACGTTTTGCGTATACCAGTTGGCCCACTTTTTTGTAAGAAAATGTTTCAGGCTCTGAATTTACGGGCTGAGAGACAACGTAATGCAGAAACATGAAACAATCGATAACACTCTTTTCGGGCTTTCGTTTCAGCGGCTTTCGCGAAGAGCTCCGGCGTCCCGGAGAGCATTTTCACTCTTCATCATGCTGGCTGGCACGTACAAAGTATGCGAATATTTTTTTGTATCTTGCTTGAGATTGTGCATACTCATATGTTATTTTGTTTCCATATGAAATATTCAAAAGTTGTACTATAACTCGCAGCAGATATATTCTTTTTCGTATGTTGCTAAAAATAACAGTCAGTCTGTAAAGATCAGCTTCTAGAAAAAGGCGACCGCCTCTTCATTTTTGTGTATAAAGAAATTTAATTTTAGAATTTTTATGTTGTTACGTTTAATAAAAAAAAAAGTTTATACCTCCTTAATGCCGAGACGGCATAGTCAAATTATTTATTTTTTATTCAGATGACGTCAGTTCAAAACCTGATATAACTTGATGTATGTAAACTAATTGGATCAAATCTCAGCTATTTCGTCAAAAAAATAATCCAGGCCTCCGGAGCGTCGGATCGATCATCTGATTTCCTTAAAAAACACTGATGAATACCCAAATTTTTCTATACTACTAAAGTCGCAATCCATGCAAGATTGCGAGCTCTTGCTCTGGAGGATCTATGATCTCAGGTGTTCTGGGATAAAGCAATAGACAATCTGAGCTTACGAAACTCTGAAACGGAAATTTTCGGTGTTTATATGCTCCAAATATGGAGCGTATATGGAAATAAAAATATTCATTTAATCGTTCGGCTACAATAACTTATTTTTATCGTAATTTCATAAAATCATACAAGTGGAGTTTTGATCCACCAGCGTCATAGAAGAATTTACTACAAATAGGTGGTATTCACGGGACGATTTTCGTATGCCACCAATTTTAATTAATAGGCTATGACTGGCATTTTACGGGTGAGGGATCAAATTCGCACCAACCGGGGTATTTTAGAGCTCAGAAATCGATTAAAAGACTTTTTTTTATTCTTCTTTGGGGATCGAACCCACGACCTTTGGTTTGCAAAGCAAACGATTCGACCATTGAGATACAACCGCCGGCTTACTTATGCTGCATTATTATGTGTAAAATTAAAAACAGTAATCGATGAAATTATCAAGAAAATAATGCCCCTATTGTTGTTTGTAAGTTATTAATGTACCACTTTATAATACACCAAATAAAACACAATAATAACAATCACAAGAACAAAGCGATCATATGATAATTCCTTTATGATACACGTTTTCCTTAGTAGTATAATCATTCAAAGCACCGCTTGAGTGTCAAATGGAATTAAATGAATAAATAGTCTTAACATATTGTGCTTCTAAGTCCTGGAAAATGGAGAATTTTATATACCCGTGAGCGCTTCATACATTTTCTGTGAATTTCTACCGAGCCTCTCTATAAATCCTCTGAGTTCTCGCGTGGGTTTTTCTTCTAGACTACAGAATTCTCGACTAGACGCATCAATTGTTCTAAGCTTTTTGTATTATATCCATTTTTAGAACCGCGCGTGGACGCGTTGCCGTATCAGACAACAATATTTATTTCAATATTAAAACAAAATTCCATTGTATTTTCAAACGTATATGCTACCTGTGACGTTGTTTGATTATTTTTAATTTTTTCATAGAAATAATATATTCTTCAAAAAAGTATTGTGAATGATATCATTTCATCCCTTATTGAATCTAATCGCTCATGACAGCATCGTGGTAAAGTTGAACTTTTTTGTATCAATATTTATTAATTAGTGTCGTGATCTTAACCCTTTATTTACTGACGGGACTTGATGATTTAATTGCAACTAAATCATCAATCCTGAAGAAGACCCCTGCAATGGCGGTCGAAATATTGGTCAAAAGAAATTCGCCCCACACGGCTAAACCCAAAAGCAGCAATATCAAATCTGGCCGTTTTAACCTAAGAAGTTATTTAATGGCGTCTCTATTCGTAATTCATGAATATTTCTTCAGAGAGGGCTTAATGTACTTAGCGAGAGCGTGTTGTCGTTGATTCGTCTATGTTTGTAATATACTGAAGGATCTGTATTAAATTGTATAGTTAATATTTGTGCACAGTATAAAACAATTCCCTGGTGTCTGCGCTTACACTAGAATAGGACTAAAATAAACACAATTTAAAAATCAATGTCATACAAATTCTCTTTGATATCATTGCTTGGAAAATATTGTGTACATAATTGATTTATTATTTTTTTACAAACGTTTTTAATTCAGGCGTTTCTAATTATAATGAGTGATTGAATGATAATTTCAATCTCTCAAGAATATAAAAAATTGTTATAGTCAATTAATGCCGAAATGACATGTATGAGGCGAGTTCGATGGATCGGTCACATCATGCGCCACGTTGGTCTTCTTAACGACATTGTGAAAGGGATGGTTGAGGGTAGAAACTGCAGAGGGTGCTCTAGAGTCTAGACGGAAGTATTTGTAGCAATTGTTCTAGGACACGAGGTATAGCTCTTATGCTGGGCTAAAGAGGATTGCAGAAGATCGAGAAGAGTGGAGATTGAGATTCAATATTATAGCAAGATATGAATATTTTGTTGCTAGAAACTAATCTACCGGATTGATACAACGAAGAAGAAGACACATTTCACAAAATAAACAAACTTTACTTATGTAAGAAGGTATATTGGGATTCTATTCAAAATTACTTAAATATACATATACTATACATAAAATTCTTTTTTCAACGTGTCAATCCAAGCACAAAAATAACGGCAGAAGCGGGATGCGAACCGCGGACCTTGGAAACCAACTATGCCCAGGTATTCATACCGCTCGGCGAACTGCGCCATTGCTATGCCTAGACTGACTTGCGTTGAAACTAGTATTTATATCATTGTTATCATCGTACGATAGATGTCGCTATAGTATATATTCAAAGTATGTATATTTTTATTATTATTCTATCAGTCTTCATTTATTCACAAGCTTAATATTATTACTTTCCGGCAGTCTATTTATTTTAGTAAGTACCACTCGGGTCTCGAACCAAACTATAGACTGAAATGGATGAGAAACGACTACTTATAGTTCCGACTCGGACTTTATAACCAATCATTTACCTGTGTTACTGATGGATAATTTTACCTTCTTGATATTGTGCCCTCGGCTTCTGCCGTTATTTTTGTGCTTGGATTGACGCGTTGAAAAAAGAATTTTATGTATAGTATATGTATATTTAAGTAATAATAATATTGTAATATAGTCAATGATCTATAAAAGTAGATTAGAATATTGAAATAATAAAATAATATTCTAATAAAAATTAAAAAAATCATCTATTCAAAATGTTTGCAAACATCAAGGGTATGGGATAAATGCATATTTTACAGTAGAAATTTTAGATTAATGATAACTCGGAGGTTCTACTAGAAAAAATATATATTTACCTTATATAACTTCGTAGGTTTTCCTGGCCAGATTTGGTATAGTGTCTTTTTAGTGTAGCCGGCGTATTTAATATCGTGCCAATATTTCGACCGCCATTGCAGAGTCATCTTCAGGTTTGACGATAGAGTGAATTTTGTGAACAAAATTGTCAACCCTTAAATTTACCACACACGGCTAAGCCCAAAATTCACAATGCCATAAATGGTTTACGATGACCTTCAATTCAGGAGTCTAGGGACTTGAAAATACGGCAACCTTAACACCCGAGGCATATTTTTGGATGATTTGTTAATCATAATTTTAGACTTATAAATAGTCTTCAGAATTACTATCACGATCTTTCGTTATTCTCCTATATATATATATCCATAAAAAAAATAGCTCGATGTTCTTGATGCTTAGACCATTAGGTCATAAGTGTTCAATCAATCCAACTAACGATACGCGATAAACAAGATTCGAAAAATCATTCCTGTTTTGATCTGAGTTCAATGGTGATCTTACGATAACATTAGTCAGTTAAAAAAATTCTCGACAAAGAATTATATGTTAAGTCATATATATAAGTAACATCTTAGGTTTCGCTCGTGGAGGTACGCTTCTTGGAACATACCCCCCGTACACAATTCTCCGACATAACGCTCGTGGAGGCACATAAGGCTGCAGGCTAAGCTACCTCCAGACACCAACTGATCACTAAGTCATCAACCCTGAAGAAGACCCCTGCAATGGCGGTTGAAATATTGGAAAGGAGTAATTCGCCACACATGGCTAAACCCAAAAGCCACAATATCATATATATATAGATTTTAGTTTATACTTTTTCGTCAATATCGCATTTTTTTCAATGTGGTGGATACAACGCTCTTCCAGGCAAGGAGTCAAATACGCAATTTTACTGGTAATTGTCGTTTGACATTTGAAATGTCAAACGGCAACAATGATGGTCCAGCTCCATGATAGCACTAACAATATTTCTATAAACAAAGGTGTTAGACAAGGAGATGTTATATCTCCAAAACTCTTCACAAACGCCCTAGAAGATATTTTTAAACTGCTATTCTGGACAAAATGTGGAATAAATATTAACGGAGAGTACATTTCTCACCTCTGATTTGCAGATGACATAGTGCTAATAGCCGAATCACCTAACAAGCTCCAAGACATGCTCTACGACCTCAATGAAGCGTCGAACAAAATTGGTCTGAAAATGAACATGGATAAAACAAAAGCCAAGATTAATAGTCATATTTCACAGACCTTCGATCCTATTTCCATTGGAGGAACAGAAATAGAGGTTGTAAACGACTATACCTATCTGGGACAAGTAATACAACTAGGGCGAAATAACTTCTCAAAAGAAATCGACAGGCGCATACAACTGGGATGGGCAGCATTTGGAAAACTAAAGTACATTTTTAAAGCGAAAATTCCGCAATGCCTTAAAACTAAGGCGTTTAACCAATGCGTCCTCCCTGTATTAACCTATGGCGCAGAGACGTGGAATCTGACAGCAAGTCTTACCCATAAAATAAAGTCACCCAGCGTGCTATGGAGAGATCCATGCTCGGAGTGTCGCTAAAAGATAGAATCCGAAACGAGGAAATACGCAGAAGAACTCAAGTAGTGGATGCTACTCAACGAATAGGCACACTCGAGTGGCAATGGGCAGGATATATCTGTCGAAGAGACGACGGTCGATGGGGAAGAAAAGTATTGGAATGGCGCCCAAGAACTGGCAAACGAAGCATTGGCCGACCCCCTACAAGATGGACTGACGATATAAGAAGAATAGCGGGAGTGACCTGCATGCGGAAGGCGGAGGATCGAAGAGGATGGAGACTCATGCGGGAGGCCTACGTTCAACAGTGGACGGACACAGGCTGATGATGATGATGATTTGAAATGTACTCCGCAGTCAGAAATTGTTACGTGAGGATCAATGTATTATTTAATAACGTGGTTAACAATGCGGTTTAAATATTTGACAAAAATATGACGTTTATCGGCCGCGTTGCGTTGCAAATAAAATTCAATAACGGCCATTAACTAGACGTTTGTAATGAAATTAATTAATATCATTTCCGGATCAACGAGCGGTCCAATTAATCAATAACCGATTCCGGAATACCAGAACGTAACATTGTGAATTACTTAAATATGAAATATTCCAATTATACACATACAATACATCACTGAATATTTCTTTTGTGTGGCTTTTATATGAACTTGTATAAAAACTTAGTTTTTTTCATTATAATTTAATTTTAAATGACCTGTTTTTCATTAGCTAAGTAGGAGTAGTAGTAATGTGGCGCAATGTTTTTTGCAGACAGGAAACGGATCATCGAGTGCAGCTTAAACCTGGCGGGTGAAACGAGGGGGAGATCCATCACATACTCACGGCTTCCAAGCCAAGACTGAGCTCCACAAGCAGCTTGCTAGGAAAGGGATTTGGAGTGGGGGAACCATGTTACACTACAGAATCGCGGGAATCACCATAACAGCGCTATTCAGGACTTTTGCACCATGGGAACTTTACTTTACGGATAACTCTCGTAACTATTTATTGTATTACTCCATATTGTAATTGAAATAGATTTTATGCAAACACTTCAGGGCATGTTAAATCACAGAATTGATCAATCAGTCAGTTTTTGTTCACGAAAGGTACAGGCTTATTTGTGGCTGAAATTTACATTACATTATTTTGGCAGATGTTTGTTTCAGTTTGATCGTGTTATATGGTAATTTCATCTAACTGACAGTTGGAATAGATATCGTTTTTTGGTTAATTTATTTATTTCAATTGCTCAATTTATACATGCATGCTTTATATATCTGACTTGTATGGTTAAAAAGCTACATCATTCCGTGAAACAATAACCATTCATACTAATTAGAGTCCTTGTGAAAATGAATGATGTATGAATGCTGGACAACTTACAAACCTATACTTATGTATTGTAATTAGGACATAATCTTTTATATTTTATGAATCGTTATCAATAAAAAAAAACTTATTTTCTGATAAACAATGGCGTCAAGATCAACAGCGATGAAATTCTGACGGTTCAGTCATTTCACTAAGCATTTTTTAATAATACTATCTCTTCTTCTTTAACCTCGCCATTTTCCATCATCTGGGGTCGGCACTCCTTGTGAATATTTGCCATGTCTGTCTATCCTGCGTTGCATTCTCGGTCAAATCCAGAGTTTTCAGATCCTTGTATACTGTTGCAGTCCAGGTTGCCTGTGGTATTCCAGGTTTTCTTCTCAGCGTAGGTATGTGGAGGGCTTTCTTTGCCATGTGGTCCTCATCTCTCCGTGTCACATGCCCATACCATCTTAGGCGGTTTTACCTTTAAATTTTCAGGTAGGGGGGCCACCCGAAATAAATGATCATTACAAACTCTGTCCACTTTAGTCACGCAGTCCTCCTAAGCATCTTCATTTCTACAACATGAATCCTATCCAAGTCACGTTTCAGCGGGGTTCAACGCTCCGATCCGTAGAGCATAGCTGGCCTTACAGTAGTTTTGTTTATATTATTTCATTCATGTATCCATATTTACTCACTTAACTGGAGCATATGGACATCACGCTCGTTACATGTCAGCTCTGCTTCTCATAGCGTTGAAAAGAAAATTATGTACAATATATAGTTATCAACGGACACCTAAGACGGTGAGAGCCCGGGAGATTCAAGAAAAAGCAATCGTAGTTAATGCTCTCCTGCGGCATCCTGAACAAATGTCACAATCAGGCTTACGTTTGCCTCTTAACGCACTGTAGTATGAAAGGCTGCCTCATCCACTATTTCATCTTTTGTCATTCTTCACAAAGTTCAAAATATTTCTAAACCCATTATTCGGTTGAATTTGCTTTTGGTTACCAAGATTCACAGCCGTAAAGAAGAATGGGAGTTATACATGCAAAAATAAATGGAATTTTGTTATGATCGAGTAGAGCTGCGAGTCCCATTTATTGCACATAATTACTTGATAATATAAATTCTTACTTTCTGATTAGTTTGCTACTGTTTTACACGTTCAATTTGTAATAGTTTAATGAATTCATGTTACATGCGTATTGGTTTGCAGCAACAAAATCTAGCATCTCGATCTCTACTCCTCTCGATCCTCTGCAGTCCTCTTAAGCTCAGCATAAGAGATACAACTCATGTCCTCGAACACTTGCTGCAAATACTCCCGCCTAGGGCGCCCTCTACAGTTTCTACCCTCAAACATACCTTCCACAATGTCGTGAAGAAGACCATCGTGGCGCATCATGTGACCGATCCATCGGACTCGCCTCTCTGAGATGGTTCTTACTAGGTTCCTAACCTCCTTGATTATGCTGAGAACCTCATTATATACATCATTCGAATATGTGAATATGTATTAAACAAATGTTTTCACAACATTTTGATTGGTTTTTATAGAGTAACTATTGACACTGGTAAACAAGAAACGCGGTAAAAATATATATTTTTAAATTGTTTGCTTTGATAAGCAAACACATTACACTGCTTGTGTGCATATAAAAATTGATTGATCCGAATGTATGGAAACTGTTCAATTTGGGGTTTAAATAAAATGATCCAATGAATTGCGGTAAATCGGCCAAATTCGACTGAACGGTATCGGCTCAATTTTATATTTTAAATCCGCCGTTTTTTTTTGTTATTAACGAAATTGGCCAAATGCTTATTGGAAGCGATACAAATTGCGTATTTTATGTTTCCGAGTTTAATGTTCATTTGATTGTATTTTATTCAGCTTATGTTTTCAAATAACAATTTTAATTCGGTCTGTGAATACGGATAGTGAGTTTTTATTAATTTGGAATAATATTTGAATCACCGTAACGTTTCAATAATTAATATATTGATTTAAAAGCAATTGTAACAAAATATTTTTCGTATTTGACATTCTTCTTCTCCGTGTCAGCGACGTCATATTTCTGCCTAGTATCTGGCAACACCGATAGCCCGTGTGTTGCCCAGCATCAGGTCCTGGGGTGTGCAGCTTGTTGGGCACATGGAGCAGCATCTTAGGTGTGAGGCGTTCTGCAGGTCTCCACAGTCGCACAATAGTGACTCTCCCTTCCAAAGTATTCCCCACCGTTTGAGGTTGTCCTTTGTTCTACCAACTCCAGTTCTTAATATGTTCAGCGATTTCCAGGTCCGTCAGTCAAGGTTCTTGCCACTTGGGAGGCCTTCCTTTGGAGTAATGAAATTCTCTGATGCGAAATGTTGTCTGACCTGGAGTCTCTTATTTTCAGAGCCGGATGTGAGAGGTTTTGTGGATCTAAGAAAGCTGCTTCGCGACTTCTGAGTGCTTGGGGTATCTGATTATAGAAAAGCAGTGGGACGGTTGGTTGATTTCCTTACGCATTTCTTCGGCGCATATGACTTTGCGTCTTATGTTTGGTGGTGCAATACCAGACAATGGGTATTTGACATAATTTTATGTAAATGATATAAAACGACATGTAAAACATTGCATCGGGAGAGTCAGGTTGATAATTTCATCTCCTTTAAAATCCGTTTAACGAGTCAAAGAAAAATGTGCTTCCTTTCCTTCAAGCCCTCAAGTCTCTGCCATGGAGTTCGTTGGGAACTGTATACATATATTGTCAGCTAGATTTTCAGATGCATAGATGTCTTGAGACAAGCCATGCTCAATGGCAACTGATATCTGATAGAACTGGGTGGCGGCAATTTGTTATGAACATATGTTCTGTGTATGGAATGCATAAAGGAAGAAAAAGGAAACATTTTTTTACTATTCAGTATTTGTATTATTTTTTTAAATGACGTAATCAAAAGTTTTTAGTAGTTCTGACCTCAATTCCACTTTCTGCATGGATAAAAGTTATTATATATTTTTCTACTACGACAAAAATATATTGGAATTTGAAGTCTAATGGCATCGTAAGTTGATAGTATTGCACTTCAGAATCACTCTATAGACTTCACTGTACCATCACCAACTAGCATAATCTTACTAAAATAAGACTCAATAAAACCACTTATTTATCTATATTGTAATTATGGTTTCGATGGGTTTTGTGGTTTTTATAACTAGCGATGTTTCAGAATCTTTTAATCACTTTTATACTCGTATTCTTCTTCGTAGTATCAATCCGGTGGATTGGTTTGCAGCAACAGAATCTTGCATCTCGATCTCCATTCCTCTCGGTCCTCCGCAACCCTTTTCAGCTCAGCATAAGCACTACAATTCATGTCCTCGAAATTACTACGAAATTATTATTAATACTCGTATTAACAAAACAATAATACTCATGTATTTATTTCACTTTGTCATATTTTCTCCCTTTTTGTAACATGTAAAGATGATATTTCATAGTGATGGTGTTCCTGAATAACAAAACCTGGGTGTCTAGTCTACTGAGTAACTTAATATAATATGTAAGTCTCTGTAGAGCACTCTATGACGCTCAGCCAGGGAGGCTAGACGCTGCATGCGGGAAACGTGTGTTGATTTCGTGTTTGTATGTGGGTTGGGGAGATTGCATGTGTATATTTATATGTTTCTCTGGAGATCCAGATTGTAGGAAGGAGGAAATCAAGCCAAAATATAGAACTTAAGAAGAAGGAGGATTTTGTAAATACATTTTAATTTTTAATCCATCTAATGTAAATTAAAAATAATTCAAATCAAATTTAATTCAATAATTTATAAAATGCATTGCAAAAATTATTTGAATGCATTTAATTTAATTTTACTTCATAAGATGTCGCTAGTAGTAATACGAAACCTGCACGAGCAGCGCCGTGGCAGCGGAATATAAGCCCGACCGCAGTGCTAGTGCGTTGGGGAGATAACAGTGCCAACTCTTACTGCCCCCCCACATAGTCTTTGAGATTGATATTTGTATATAAAAGACTATGTGATAATTGCTCGGCACGGCACATGGCACTGTTAGCCCAAAAATTTTAAACTTTTTAAACCTTACATCGCACACAACAAATACGCAGTCTATTTACTCGTAGAGTAAGTAAATCTGTTTTTTTTGTTATGTAATCGCATGCAGGAGAGCACAGTCTGTCAAGACCAGTGTGCTCTATGACGCTCAGCCAGGATGGCTGCATGTGGGAAATGTATGTTGTGTTTGTGAGTGGATTGAGGAGATTGCAATTGAATATTTATCTATTTCTTGAAGAGATCCAGATTGTATGAAGGAGGAAGAAAACACACGCTGGAAGAGCATTCCAAAGCTTACCGGTGGCATTTTAAGGAAGGAACCTTGGATAATGTCAATTCTCG
This sequence comes from Glossosoma conforme, assembly GCA_022606575.1. Taxonomy (NCBI): domain Eukaryota; kingdom Metazoa; phylum Arthropoda; class Insecta; order Trichoptera; family Glossosomatidae; genus Glossosoma; species Glossosoma conforme. The sequence continues at coordinate 54,839 of JAGTXR010000410.1, read as the reverse complement.
GTGGACACACATTAACCCTGTATGGATGTTTGGCAAGCGTAAAACGAGTTTGTCGGTTGTGGGTGGGTGCAGGAGGAATTTGTTCTTTGAGTTCCTAAGAGCAGCGACCGTGGTAATAACGGTAGAAAAGACTAAGTGAACCAATCTTACGCCTGTGTTCTATTGATTGCAGGTAGACGTAAATTTCAAAATAAATAAATTGAATAAATAATAATATTAATTGTTGTTGTAGCTTTGAAATAATACAATGTATATATATTGTAATGATTATGGTGATCCCTCGTTTATTCCGTTGGCGCTGCTTTTGCATGTGCCAAATTCACGTCTGGTTAATCGTATGCATGGAGGTTTACATTAAAAAAATAAACTGTGTCAGTATAAAAATATTCTGAAACGTTTTCCTCGAAACAGTTCACAGCACGAAGCTTCCATCGTGAAAAGCTCAACACGTCGGACCTTAGCCTCTCAAAGCTTTACCCACAATTGATACAAATACATTGATTTGAACGGAAGAAATATTTAGATTCCAATTTATTTGACTATGCAATATCTTCACAATCGTTTCTTTCTGACTTTTGTTTGCATCACATTGTCGTCACAACCTGCCGCCACAAAGCTCTAATAGCTGCCATGATTTTCGTCCCATCTCATATTATAAAAAAATTACTACCTTCAACTCTCGATTTCTTTCAATAAATCACCATATATATCTCTCTTAAAGAATTCTATCGAGATGCAAGATTATGTTGGTGCAAACCAATCCACCAGATTAATACTACGAAGAAGAAAGAATTCTATTTTTTTTTTAATTTTTTTTTTATTTAAACACATACAGGAAAATACCAACAGATGGTGATAGTAATTCTGAAGACTCATCTGTCGAATTCTATGACGCTAACCATGGTGCATATGGCTAAGCGATACATGTGGAGTGTTGATCCGCCAACGTCATAGACCCGAGATTCACGCATCATCCTTATAATTACAGGAACTTACTATGAATGGGTGGTCTTTACGGGACGTTTTTCGTCAACCATCAATTATAATTAATAGGCTATGACTGGCATTTTACGGGTGAGGGATCAAATTCACACCAACCGGGGGTATTTTAAAGCCCAGAAGTCGATTAAATTATTTTTTTCTCTATCTCCGTCGGGGATCGAACCCTCGACCTTTGGCTTGCCAAGCCAACGCTTTGACCATTGAGCTATACCCACCGGTAATAAAAGTAAAACTTAATGTTTTGTGTACAAAAATTAATTAATGAAGAATACATTTCCTATAAAAATACATAAATTGCAAAACCATAGCATTATAGGTAAAAATCCAAAAGGTAGCAAAACCAGAATATATTTATTCCAACTACTTTGCAGCTTTTGAAATACGAGTATATCCCAACTATGTGTGGCCTGGATTTGTTACGTTTTTTATGTACTTCGTGGCGTATTAATGTTTGAGAAGCCCTGTGAGAGACGGCTTGAAGTATGTATGGCCAGAGTCGAATCGGAAAATATTTACATTCAAACCATTTTTATAAATTAAATGATGAAATTTAAATCATAATACATGTGTACATTGACATCCTCTTCTCTAAGTTAGTTATTTAATTGCGTGGTGGCAGGATGAGGATCACAGTAACAACACAGACTTTTCAGAAGCACATATATATCACGATAAACTTTACAAACTTCCGGCCCAGGTGGAATAACATGCCGGGCTAGCTATAATACGATCTTCTGCCGACGTTGGCATACAACTAAGGACTAGGCGCCGTGGTCGGTGGCACCCAACGCCGCAAGTGGTGATCTATATAACGAACGTCACACCCATGATCGGACTTGTCCAAAATGCCAATATACCGACACATTCATGTACGACAAGCAAACAGAAATAAGAGACGAAAGATTGTACATCGTAGTTTTCGGTACCAGTCAGCAAGGGCTATATCAAGCTGATGTCAATATGTACTAAGAACAAATAAAATAAAAAAATGCTATCTAACTTTAAAATCTATTCTTATTTATACCAATTATAAAAAGGAGTAAATAAACATCTGTATTACACTAAAAATATTTTACTTAGAATATATTTATCAATATTATTAATACTTTACAAATCAATGAAAACTTACACAAATACTCAACAACAATAAACACGCTAACTCAATTAAAATCATTTTATATGACATATTTCTCATGAAATAGTCTGAGAAAAATAAACTGTGAAAAGGTAATGTTTTCTAAATATATTTTTTCAAATTTTTTCTTTTATTCAAAATTGGAATGACAACTTAAGTAAACATTATTTATCTATATAAATTTTCAAACGGATCTCATAGCGAATGCTAAAATATAAATAAAATATTTGCTGAAAACTACAAAAGTGGCATACGTCAGTCGTAATCGTAATTGCCGGCGGGAACAGCTCAATGATCAAAGAGTTTGCTTTGCAAGCTAAAGGTCGTGGGTTCTCGGTTGCTGTAAATTTAATCCCTCACCCGTAAAATGCGAAATAGCCATTAATCAAAATTGATGGTAGACGAAAGTTGTCCCGTGAAGACCACCCATTATTAGTAAATTCCTGTAATGATAATCGTGATGCGTGAATCTTGGGCTGTAGTCTATGACGTTGGCGGATCAACACTCAACATGCAGCGCTTAGCTATATGCAGAATGGTAAGCGTCAAAGAATTCCTTCAGAATTACTATCACCATCTAACGGTATTCTCTTGTATGTGCTTACATAAAAAACTTTCGTTTTAAGATATTGAAAGCTTCATGTTTTGATGTTGGGTTTTAACCCAACGAAAGTGAAAGTGTCAACAACACGTTGCATGAAATGATAATCTTACTAAGATATTTTTATTATCATGCTGGAACTTAAATAAATGATTAATTCGTTTACTTGATTTACTATAGTTTCATACTTGTGCCCATGATTATGAAAGTGGTGTAAGTCATGTTTTATTCGTTCTGAGGTGTTTAAAGGTGTTTTGATGTTGGTTGAAAACCAATGAAAGTGACAATCTTATTTTGCATAAATTGCCGTATTTAGATTTTGTAAACTAATGTTGGATGAAGATTATATTAATTCACAACATTTGGAAACTGACAAAAATTAATAACTCGTTTTTTACAATTTCTTGACTTACGCCACTTTCATAATTATGGGCACAATTATGGGCACACATGATAAGAGTTTTATTAGTTTGTCCATTTTGCTTAGATTCGGCCCCCGTTTCCAACCGTGGCTAGTTCGAAGTATCTGCATTTTGTGCAGCACGCCAAGTGGAAGTGACATGCAACGTCATAGAGCCGTCGGATGGGGCGAGGAAACCAAAACTGGCTCTCTGAGGCACGAGCCTGAATAACTGAATCCGATTCCATTATGGACAGACTACCAATGAACCAAACTTTAAGGTACGAGTATACTGCAAAGCTACCTACAAAAAAAAATACATTGCCTCTATAATTGAATTCACGTTATTTTATTCAATACTAATACATTGTTTTATTTTAACTACAACAATAAACAATGTTTAGCTGGATCATTCTTAATGTACGACAATTGACATATTTTTATTTATTTCACGTAACAATTAGACCAGTATAAAAAACAGTATAATTTATAAAAATAGGCAGAAAATATAATCACATACAATAAATTAAAGTAAAAAGTATGAAAAAAAAACATACAAAAAAGGAATTTAAATCGAGTTTTGAGGTGCGTTAAGTCTGTTTTATGTAAGTAATCCACCAGGATGGCAAACAATAGACTTTAAGACCATTTTTGGTAAAAACAGATGTTTTTTTCAACGCTTTCGATGCCCGATGTATATATATATATTTATATAATATATATATATACATCATTATATTATATAATATATATAATATATATATATTATATAATATAATATAAATATTTTTATTTTAAAAAATAAAGATCGTCTTGTAAAACTCAATGAAACATTTTATGACTGAGTGATCTATTTTATGGTCTCAAAATAGTCATCTAGCATTGACACTTTGCAACTTTGAAAGCCGCAGAAATAAAAAATAAAAAATAAAGACTAAAGCGATAAAATATTACACATATAAAATATTTCGTCCAACAGTGGTCATAAACATGTTGCCCAACAAGTAATATATGTTTTATTTAAGAAACGCAAGGAGATATTTATTGCAAGAAAATATTATGAAAAAATTTATTATACGGTAAATTATTTTGTTAGGAATAATGTGGTATGTTTAAATACGTGGAGAACTAATGAAACTTTCATTGAAGACGAAACTGTAGTATTCCAGAAAGCGAGTAAGCAGTCTTCATCGTGATCAATTTTACCTCAAGGTAAGTAATTCATCTGCTTCATATAATATGTAAATGTATAATTTATGTAGTAAAATAGTTATAGATCGTGCTAATTTTAGAAAACTATTTTTAATGGGCAGAAATTATTTAGCAACCAGTCATCAAAAAATGCTCAAAAAGTTAAGTAAAAAATAATAATTTAGCAGTAGAAAAATATGAATATGTAGTAGAAAAACAATAAATTGGCAGGAAATAATTAATCATTGGTAATTATAAATAGGTTAGCTTAGGTTTCCATGCTATGAGTTACTTATTCATTAATTGTTAATTAATGTTTACCAATATTAAATGTATTACCGCTATTTTTAATTTTATAGCTGACCACATTCATACTTACACAGTGGATGCTGTGAATTTATTTAGCCTACTGGCGACTATTTTTTTTACTGTCAAATCACTTAACTTACTACTGAATTCGTTACTGAATGAGAAATAGAGGTCCTTATTTTATTTAAATGACTGACATTTCGAAACAAATAAATTTAATTTAAAGTCTATGTACTGTATTCGATAGTCAATAAAAAACAATTATTTAGAAATAAATACATTTTACAGTGTATGTATCACTGCCATAATGTTTGTTATTGTACCCCTGACTTGCTCAGTGTTTGCCTGAAGGAGCCTTGGGAACTAGAATTGTACCGTCGGCCGCTTAATAATTTACGGGTTGATATATCTTCAGAGATACATATCAGATTCTACAGTCTACATAGGTATCGCGAAAGCATCTCCCGCCCGTAAATACGCGCGCAAGATGCCCCGCTATAACGGTAACTCCAAATCACTGAAAACCTCTCGTGCGTTTTATGTCAAAGGTAAAAAATACCTAGAATACGACTACATGATACTCATATACGAGTATGTAGGTAACGAGCGAGTACCGTACGAAAAAAACCACGGTAAATACACTATATACGGGCGAAACAAAAGTTTTTATTTGATTGTTGTATATATCTTCTTCTTCGTGTCAGCGACGTCAATTTATTTCTGCAGCAAGTGTTCGAGGATATGAGTTGTAGCTCTTATGAGTAGCTAAGAGGATTGCAGAGTATAGAGATGCAAGATTTTGTTGCTGCAAACCAATCCACCGAATTGATACTACTTCTACGAAGAATCTAAATATGAAACATCAATTATTTCTAAATGTCATGTTTATCAGTTAACAACATATTTCCTCGAGTCTTCCATTATTAAACAATGTTTGTCCACCTACTTGTAAACTTCTTCTTTAACCATTTTAACTCCAAAACTTGAGCGTATGGTCGTTTCAAATTGCTGCCACACTGCATTCAGTTTGATGACAAATTGAAATTTCTTTTTCATAAAAATATTTGTAAAATAACCCAAGACAAACATTTTAAATACATTCATGCATTTATTTCAAATATTTACTTTTCACATTAATTGTATCATATTTGGTGAAAAATTCCGTTCAGCAAAATGTCCGTTTAATACCGCTCTTTATGCGTTTAAAAATAACGTCTTGATTATTTAACTACTAATACAAATATAGATTTTTAACGAAGATGTTACATTTTAAGCAGCTATCTATATTTTTGCCGTGGCTTATCATAAATCCAATCTTCACCTCGTCATGGCACGCTTGGGAATAGCTTGGCCTAGATTGGCTTCACAGCTTTAAAATAGGCTATAGGAAGAAAACGAATCAACGCAAGTCACTATAGACAGAGAAATATATTATTCTCCTTTATCAACTATCTGTTAAAGCTATTATTGACCTTGTGCAGTCAATTATCGTCGTTAATCGCATTTACTATCACGTATGAAGCAAATATTGATTATAAATCTGGTACATCTGCCTCTAAGATCAATACTTAGGTAGTTACCATTTGCTTTACAAAAAAAGTAATATATAAAGTAGAGTAAGCACAATAGTTTTCTTAACTTTAACTCTCGTGAACTATCGCTTAAAATTAAACAAAAAAAAAACCTTTTTTTTGGACATAGAGGAAATATAGGGGAAAATACCACATTAAAGGTCTAAAAGACATCCCATGTATAAGCAAAAAAATGATTGCTTGGAGATCGAGATGCAAGATTCTGTTGCTGCAAACCAATCCACCGGATTGATACTACGAAGAAGAAGAGAATGTATATGACGAATAGTAGAAGAATATTATCAGTATGAGGTTAATTTGCTGCTGCGTTAAGTGACCTAATGTTCCACATAAAAAGCACATATGACACAAAAATAAACAAAATAATAATGAGTGTAGAGTAAAGAATAGAATACCATGTGTCGATGATTTCAGCTGCCTCATATAAGCAAAAGTTCTAGGTTTTTTAAAGCGTCGAAAAATCTTCCAGTATTATTGAAAGATTATAATACCCTGAACAAAAAAGTGAAAAAATCCATGAGATTTGACATTCGTCGTTCAAACACCGAGTATATCATGGAGATTGTTGCACAAGGCCGAGGGTCAAATCCATTTAGCAGACACACCTCTATAGGACAGGCCCAACTTTCCAAATTAAAGACACACGATGGGAAGATAACAACAAATCTTAATGATATACTGAAGGAAATAGAACATTTCTACGGGTTATTGTATTCATCTACGATGCCAGGTCCTAATGACAGATCTGCGGACGACAAGAGGGCTACTCTCAAAAAGCACTGGTCTGAAGACATCCCAGATATAAGTATATTCGAAATTAAATCGGCCCTAAAACAACTTAAGAACAACAAAGCCCCTGGAGAAGACGGAATTACATCTGAACTTCTGAAAGTAGGAGGAACCCCTCTGTTGAAAGAGCTTAAAAAACTATTCAACAAGGTAATAGAACATGGAGAAACCCCGGCGATATGGAGTACGAGTATTGTGATATTGTTCCACAAAAAAGGGGATAAATCACTGCTCAAAAACTACCGACCCATTTTCCTTCTTTTCCATGTGTATAAAGTATTCTCCAGAATTTTAACAAACAGGCTGACGGGTCGATTTGATGAATTCCAACCTCGAGAGCAAGGTGGGTTTAGGAAAGGCTTTAGTACAATTGATCATATCCATACGCTAAGACAAATCATTCAGAAAACCGAAGAATATAATCAGCCACTCTGCCTCGCCTTTGTAGACTATGAAAAGGCATTTGACTCAATCGAGACTTGGGCAGTGCTAGATTCACTACAACGCTGCAAAATAGACTATCGGTATATAGAGATAATAAAATCTCTATACAAATCTGCAACAATGATGGTCCAGCTCCATGATAGCACTAACAATATTTCTATAAACAAAGGTGTTAGACAAGGAGATGTTATATCTCCAAAACTCTTCACAAACGCCCTAGAAGATATTTTTAAACTGCTATCCTGGACAAAATGTGGAATAAATATTAACGGAGAGTACATTTCTCACCTCCGATTTGCAGATGACATAGTGCTAATAGCCGAATCACCTGACAAGCTCCAAGACATGCTCTACGACCTCAATGAAGCGTCGAACAAAATTGGTCTGAAAATGAACATGGATAAAACAAAAGCCATGATTAATAGTCATATTTCACAGACCTTCGATCCTATTTCCATTGGAGGAACAGAAATAGAGGTTGTAAACGACTATATCTATCTGGGACAAGTAATACAACTAGGGCGAAATAACTTTTCAAAAGAAATCGACAGGCGCATACAACTGGGATGGGCAGCATTTGGAAAACTAAAGTACATTTTTAAAGCGAAAATTCCGCAATGCCTTAAAACTAAGGCGTTTAACCAATGCATCCTCCCTGTATTAACTTATGGCGCAGAGACGTGGAATCTGACAGCAAGTCTTACCCATAAAATAAAAGTCACCCAGCGTGCTATGGAGAGATCCATGCTCGGAGTGTCGCTAAAAGATAGAATCCGAAACGAGGAAATACGCAGAAGAACTCAAGTAGTGGATGCTACCCAACGAATAGGCACACTCAAGTGGCAATGGGCAGGACATATCTGTCGAAGAGACGACGGTCGATGGGGAAGAAAAGTATTGGAATGGCGCCCAAGAACTGGCAAACGAAGCATTGGCCGACCCCCTACAAGATGGACTGACGATATAAGAAGAATAGCGGGAGTGACCTGGATGCGGAAGGCGGAGGATCGAAGAGGATGGAGACTCATGCGGGAGGCCTACGTTCAACAGTGGACGGACACAGGCTGATGCTGATGATGATGATGATGATTATTGAAATATCTCATTACCAACTGCCAACAAATGTCTTAAATACAATAACCTTAATACTTTGTTGAGGTTGCCATAAACTGTGTACATGTATGTAGGTACTATGCAGAGCCCTAGATTCAAATATGACTTGGATTGAGGAAAATATTAATACAGCTGACATATTTGTTCCTACAATTTGTCGTGATTTAGTAAGATGTTGTTTATTAAAATGAGTTTATTTAGTATACAGTTTGATCCTATCACAATATAATCCAATAAGGTAAATTAAATTCAGTAGTTTTAATAAAAAACAAATTTAAATATTGTACATACAACTTTAAGTGCAAGAAAAATGTTCTTATTTTTTAAGAACATTCATAAAAGTTTATAGTACTATATTTTTGACTTCAAACTATTCAAGTAAATAGGGTTTTATTTATTTTTATTTATTATTAATTAAAGAATGAAAATGGAAAAAGTATCATTACGGTTTTAGCTGAAAAATTACTTTCGATACACCTGTACTAAACTGAAAGGCGCACTGAAACAACACGTATCATTCTTATTTGACTTTGATTTGACCGAGAGTTTTTTTTTTTGGCTTCGATTAATTCAAAACGAACAGACATGTGTTGTTGTATATTATACTTCTATCATTCTCCGTATTTTCGCTGTATTTTTTTTATATATATTTGCGTTTTATTTTACGTTTACGTAGTGCAAAAAACAAATAGATTGATTATTGAAAAATATTTTTTTAAGTGAAGCTACATTTACATTGAATCCCATTTCAGTACATTTAAATTTTTTTTGAGCAAGTTATATTTATTTTTTTAAAGTCGGCTCACCAAAAATAATCATCAAAAAATAAAAATAAAATAAACTATCGGTTATTCCAAAAATAATAAGAGTATCGTTTCTTTGAAATCTAAGAATTATATTAATAAAAGAACGTTTGTTAAATAAAAAAGATTTACTGATTCTACTCATTTTATTTTTTAAACATTTATAACAGTGATAGTATTTGTTGATTTTTCAATCGAATTCCTATTAAATTTAAACAAAATATAGCATCATCCTTTAGTAATAACTTTTATAATTGATATTTTTACGAATTGTTAATGTCTCAATGTGTGCCTTAAATAACTAATTGCTTATACATTATTTTAGTAATTTGAAATATTTTATATTAACATATTTCCAGCTCCTACTTATAATAATTTATTTAGTTTAATACAAGATTTAGGTATTATGCTAAATTTACAAGAATATAATATATCAAAAAAAGCATGACAATAAAGGATTTTAAAATAAAATTAAACATATCGTCTTTACAATTCAGTCATTATGATACCATCATACGAGTATAATAAAATAATCAACAATTATATATAATATGATACATTCTCTCCCGACATAAATATATTATTTCTTTGTTAGAAGTAATAAGTTTATGATTTTAGTAACCCTTTCATTACGGCACGGTTTGGACACAAATTATACCGTCAATTATAAAATTATTATTTGAAGCATAAATGAACTTATCTGGTTTATTTTCATATATCACATTGGTTCTTGTATCGTTTATAATAAATATCCCATAATATAAAAAATATATAATAAAAGTCCCATAATAAACTATTCTAAAAAAGTAGCAAAACGATATAATCACGTCAACCGATGTCAACGGTCCGGGAATTTTATGACGGCATATTCCGACAACCGATGCTGAAGGGTTAAATATATATATATATTTTTTAATATATTGCATTGCACATCACATTGATGTTATATTATGGCATAAAAATGTTCAGTACAACAATGTAACAGTACAGTACGGTGATTTCTCTTATGTTTGGTTCATTCGCTCACGGTGAGACTGAATCATGCACGAGCTCTCTAGTCAGTCAGCCCCTATAGCAGTCATCACTCTTTAATGACGGGCCTAATTGCCTGCTGAAATTATGCAAGCGATTACTGTGAATGCACACCGGAATTATGTCCTCGACGATCGGAGAGCTGCCTGAAAAAAAAAAACCTGAAAACAGATGCACGCTTAAAATAAAAATCTACATTTATACAACTGTTATGTTTTACAGTTTCAACTTGTATCAGAATAGCAATTAAAAGTGTATTCTCAATTTGTATTTCAATTAACGTGAATAAAAATATTTATTCATTTTGAGTTTGCTTACAAAATGGTTGTTTCGCTGAAAACTCTGCTTAACCATAATAAGATTGCTTTTTGTAGCTATCTTAAAAGATTATTCCTGATTGATCTTGAACAAATAAGTACACATATAAACATGTCACTATTCTATAATAATATTATAATTCAAGTTTGTCGTACAATTTAGAAATATTATTGCAGATTTAACTTCATTTAAGAAGACTTGTCACTATATGATCCTTGTCTTTATACAATCAATAACACTTATCTCTTTATTATTATGCATTGTTTCATATTAAAATATAAACTGAATAATTATCATGATTTCCGCTCCCCTAACTAGAGTATATGGACATTATAAGCTGCTGCAATAAATCTTTGTCAGCAAAATGGGACTCACCTCATACTATAATTCCCGATGGTCTTCAAAGACGACGTGAGAACAGAGGATTAAAAAAAGGCAAATAAGTTAATGCTCTCCTGCGGCATTCGAAATATATGTCTCAACCAGGTTCAACTTCGCCTCTTGATCTCAGCTTGTCATTTCTTACAAAGTTTAAACATCGTACTAATAGCATTCTACGCAGGTATCTTCTTTCAAAATCTATTATACGGATGCATTGGTTATTGGTGAGTTGCAAATAAAAACTAATAATAAATAAATAATATATTAAATTAAATTAATATAAATTATATCTAATTCTTATATGTTATGAATTACGTTTTTTTTTAAGGGTTTATTTCATTGACAGAAAAGCCTAGTAGTCATTTTAATAGCTTACAACTATGTCGTTTATATAAATACTTAAAAATGAAACATAATATATTCAAATTAAAATTTGCATGCGGGTAAATATCAATGGTCAAGGCGTTTGCTTTGCAAGCCAAAGGTCGTGGGTTCAATCCCCAACGAAGATTTAAAAAAAAAGAATTTTAATCGATTTCTGAGCTCTAAAATACCTCCCCTTGGTGTGAATTTGATCCCTCACCCGTAAAATGAGAGTCATAGCATCAATTAAAATCGGTGGTATATGAAAGTCGTCCCGTAAAGACCACCCATTCATAGTAAATTCCTGTAATAATAAAGGATGATGCGTGAATCTCGGGCTGCAGTTTATGACGTTGGCGGATCAATCACTCCACATTCAGCGCTTAGCCATATGCAGCATGTTAAGCGTTGTAGAATTCCACAGATGAGACTTCAGAATGCTATCACCATCTGTCAGTATTCTCCTGTATGTGTTTATATAAAAACAACATTATTCAGTTAGTGTAGTTTTATTTTCAAACTCCACTACGATCGATTGCTTTCATATTATTGGCATAATGCGCTGCGAGAATTTATCGTACCTCTCTTGTTACACTGTATCGCCGTAAATAAATAAGTAGTTCGCTTGCAATTTATACTATGAAACCCCAACAATGAAGTAAGAAAAAAATAATCATTTTAGTAAGTAGATTCACTGCAAACTTGTATATACTTTAATCTGACTTTTTTTCTTTAGCTGACATAATTTGTTCTTTGTGAGAATACTTCTGAAAAGTTGATAAACATTAAATGCTTTGTAGTTTATTTGGAATCGCAACAATCAGTACAAGATAATTAGCAAAGAAAGAAACTCAAGCAGTTTCGTGAAAGGGGAAGAATATTGTCGGACAGTCGCGATGGATGTTTTGATAATGTCGTCTCATTTAGAGCAAGAAAAACAACCAGTCGGAAAAATCAAAAGAGAAGCTTATTACGTCTGCAAGAGTAGTACTAAAGAAAAGAGTTAAGTGAAAAGAATAGAAAAAAAATATATAAATTTAAAAAATAAAACAAAATAAACGTCTTTCGTTAGAATCTTTTTATCAATGTTTCATTACTTTCGTTTACATTAAACATACATTAATAAAATTGCTATTTCTTGTGGAATACTAAACTTTGCTACCGAAAAATAAATTTCCATAACAAATTAATAAAAAACTAACACTTTTATAATGCATTAATTTATTTCTTCTTCGTAGTATCAATGCGGTGGATTTCTTTGCAGCAACAATATCTTACATCTCGATCTCCACTCCTCTCGATCCTCTGCAATACTCTTCAGCTCAGCATAAGAGCTACAACTCATGTCCTCGAACACTTGCTGCAAATACTGTAGGGCGCCCTCATCAGTTTCTACCCTCAACCATCCCTTCCACAATGTCGTGAAGAAGAACATCGTGGTGCATGGTGTGACTGATCCATCGGGCTCGCCTCTCTGAGATGGTTCTTACTTACTTATAATTGATATTATTGTAAAAAAAGGTTACTGTTAGATACCTGATAATTGATTTTATTATTGTCAGAAATAAAACCTTTAGTAAAATAATAATAACATCTGTTCAAAGCCTCTAATAAAGAAAAACTATTTCGATCCTAATTACAATACTTTTGAACAAGCATGAAACTACTGTCCCTGTTCTACTACTTAACAATGAATGACTTCATAGGCGAGCTGTTATATAATGGACTGAATTTTATAGAATGAGATGAGTCCGCTTAAAGTCGCACTAAATCGTTGAGTCCTGATAACAGTCTGCAATTTTTTACTGAAAACCAACAGCGCAGAGTCACAATTGTTCAAAATAGAAAAGTTTGCGCTCGTTTTAACACTTATCCTTTCTTAACAAACGAGAAGCTGACAGTGATTCACAAAAAAGCAGAATCACTAAAAAACGATTCACAGAAGCTAAATAATTATTCTATGGATTTAAATGTGATATAAGTAAAAGTCACCCAGCGTGCTATGGAGAGATCCATGCTCGGAGTGTCGCTAAAAGATAGAATCCGAAACGAGGAAATACGCAGAAGAACTCAAGTAGTGGATGCTACCCAACGAATAGGCACACTCAAGTGGCAATGGGCAGGTCATATCTGTCGAAGAGACGACGGTCGATGGGGAAGAAAAGTATTGGAATGGCGCCCAAGAACTGGCAAACGAAGCATTGGCCGACCCCCTACAAGAATGGACTGACGATATAAGAAGAATAGCGGGAGTGACCTGGATGCGGAAGGCGGAGGATCGAAGAGGATGGAGACTCATGCGGGAGGCCTACGTTCAACAGTGGACGGACACAGGCTGATGATGATGATAAGTTTAGTGAAGTATGTTTAAATTAATCCAATAAAAATGCGCAACAAAATACATATAAAATATACAGATATATCGTTAACACTAAATTAATATAAACGTATTGAAATTCAAAAGCAAAGAGCTCTTGAAGGGTTATATTACTTACACAAGGTCATGTATTTTATATGTATTATGCCGCTCTATAGATACGCAAGTAAGTCAGTACAAAACAAAGGATAAACGGCAAAGATCTCAGTCAAAAATGACAGTCGGTACAATTTCTATGTAATGTAGTGAGCGTAAGGTAATGGCGAACCTAAAGACCCAGACCCATTACTTTTTTTGGATCATTTGCTTAGAGGAAAGAGATTCATATTTCGAGTTTTACGTTTTTTTTACACTGAGGGCTCTTTTTCGGGAAATATCAACTTGTGGAAAAGAAATATGAAATGTGGCCACGTACGCCATGGTATGTACAAGGTCTCACATTTTTTTATATTCGAAATGTGTAATGTAAGAAAATACCGTGAGAGGGTGATTACAAATAAATATTTATTTTAAACGAACATTTTTTTTAGAAATACCTTATCTGAATATAATCAATGATCTTTCAACTCATTTGTTTATTTTTCGAGAGAATTTATTTAACTAATTCCTTTTAATGATTATTAATAGGCTTTCGTCAAGTATTTTACGAATGAGTGATTAATCCCACATTATTCATAATAATTATTCTATATCTGTCATTTGCTTGCTGGAGCATATGGTAATAGTCCTCATTTTATTATATATCAACTCCTCCCCAAGAAGCTCTGTCGAAAACATTATACGCATAATTCTCGACATTATCAATACCATTCGTATAGGATTAGAAATACGTGCTTATGCTAGATCTCATAGCTGGTGACTTGGGTTAAATTCGGCCATAATTGCCCATCACCTCAGCAAGAAGTGGTGCCATATGCCTTAGAAAATGATGTTCCTATAGCATTGAGATTTAGCCTTGCGGCCATCTTTAAGCCAAGTATTTTAGCCTTGCGGCCATCCAGCGATGATAATTCAAGTAAACCTGCAAAGATTCAAATATATTTATTTATTGATATATATCAATAAATAAATAAAGTAAAACAAGGTGATGTCAAGAAATAAGATAGCTTTTTTTTTAAATAATTTATAGTTTGATAATTGATACACAAACAATACCCATTATGTGCTTCATCAAGAATCGAAGCCGCAATCTCTCGCATGATAGTCGTGCGCTTTAAACCATCGTTTTATATTCACCGGTGAGAAAAGTAAAAAATATAACCTTGTGTACGCTAGTGGCAAGATTTCAGAAAAATGTAAAATGTAAAATAATTCGATATTTCGAAAGCCTTTTCGAAGGCTATGTTATAAATGAAATATGCTTACTGCTCGGCTCTGAGAGTTTATCTCACTAAGGTTTATAGGCGTACTTAAGCTTTTTTTCCATCTTACTGCCTACATTTCATTCTGTATATACCTGTACAGACATCGATTTTCTTTAGCTGAATATATTGAATGCTCCTGTATTAGATTTCAGACTGGATCATAATATAAGATGCGAACAAATAATTCTATCTGCTGTCTCGATCCTTGCCTCGTTCTAAGTCGCCTCTATATCCGAAGCTCTGTCGAATACATTCAGTGAACAGTAGGAAGCATATTGTAGAACAACTAGTGTAGTATCCGGAGCTATTATAATCATTTATGGATGATAATTTCTAGCGACATTAGGTAATTAATCTGTCAATTTTTCAGACCAAGACATTTGTTTTCTATTTCTTCATAAAAGAAGGTAAAACAAAATAACTTTACTTTGACAATCATAAATTCATTCAATACCTTTTTATATAATGAATTAGTATTGATTCATTCATTACTTGTAATATAATACTTATAAAATAAATATATAAATAAATAAAATATATAAATCATACACAAATAAAAATAATCCATATAACATATTCTATGACATTTGTTTATTATTTCATGAATGATTAAAAAAAATAGATTGTCTAAGCAGTGTACATTAAATGTTGTTTTTAAATTGTATCAATTTATTTAACAACAATAAACTTACCTTAAAAATATATTTGTTTTTTTATCCATAAATCCAATCATTCAGCATGCATTTAAACGCCGATAATCACTTGGATAACGTTTGAAAAAATAGGTATCCGTTTTCAGAGATTTTCACATTTCAGTGGAGAGTTACCTTTCAGATGTGTCCATACAAAAACTATCCACGTTCGAGAGTGAAACGTTTCAAATAAATTTGCATCCGCTTTCAACAAAGTTTATTTCACGGACGACCGCACGCGCGTGCTGCCATTGCTGAAAACTGAAAAATAATTAATGAGAAATATTTAATAATCAAAATCCTACAAAAAATATACATAGGTATATTTTAACCAACTCGTTAAACGAAAAATTCATCGAGAATTCATTCCATATTTACGAGTATATCCGATCCTTAACTAGAGTATATATTTTTAAAGCAAATTGTCTTCACAACGCTCTCAGTTGTTATACTATTCGTTTTATCCCATGTTAGCTCTGTCTCCTGTAGCTCCACCCACTTAATTCCATGTATGTACTGACGAATTTCCAGGACGGTAAGAGTTTGTGAATCTGAAGAAAAGAAAACTATTTTTAAAGGTCTCTTTCGACATCCGAAGAATATATCCCATCAAGGTTCATCTTTGTCTCTTAATCAATAGAAGATATGTTGGAGAGAATGCTTCTGAGCTTGCTCCTTAACGTCGTAATTTTTAATAGAATTAAACCATCTTACCCTTAATATTCTGAGCATGAATTTAATTTGTAGACCTGGTATATGGCTGTACTGTTGTTATCAAGAAAAATCAAGTAGATTCATATTTGGCAGCTTTAAATTTTTCTAAATAACATATCTTACTGCCGGAAAGTAATAATATTAAGCTTGTGAATAAATGAATACTGATAGAATAATAATAAAATATACATACTTTGAATATATACTATGGCGACATCTGTCGTACGATAATAACAATGATATAAATACTAGTTTCATCGCAGGTCAGTCTGGGCATAGCAATGGCGCGATTCGCCGAGCGGTATGAATACCTGGGCATAGTTGGTTTCCAAGGTCCGCGGTTCGCATCCCGCTTCTGCCGTTATTTTTGTGCTTGGATTGACGCGTTGAAAAAAGAATTTTATGTTTAGTATATGTATATTTAAGTAATAACATATCTTTATTTAAAAAACCTAAGTATATTAGATAAATCTAAAAATATATATTTTATTATGATATTTCAAATGAAAACCAATTTGAATCTATTTATTGATTATTTTAGTGATTTTATTAAATTGTTAATATTTTTTGACGATGAAATGTGTAAATGATATTGTGGCTTTTGGGTTTAACCGTGTGTGGCGAATTTCTTCTTTCCGATATTTCGACCGCCATTGCAGGGGTCTTCTTCAGGGTTGATGACTTTGTTGTGAGTTGATGTCAGGAGGTAGTTTAGCCGTTAGCGTACCTCCCCGAGCGTCATGTCGGGTAATCGTGTGCAGTGGGTATGTTCTAAGGAGAGTACCTCCACGAACGTCATGTCGGACTGTGGCTGTCCTTGCTTGTCTGTCTATGCTTTTGAGTAGAAGAGTTAGAAAATCCCTGCAATGGCGGTCGAAATATCGGAAAGAAGAAATTCGCCACACACGCCTAAACCCAAAAGCCACGATATCAATCTGGCCGTGAAAACCTAAGAATTTATTTAAATGTGTAAAGTTAATTATTTTTTTGCGGATCGGGATGGATTAAACCAATAAATCCAATTTTGAATACCTGTGGATCAAATTAATGTTTTGAAGAAAACACCGATATAGAAATTATTTGAATAGTTTGTTTAAGCTATATTTTCTGGAGTATAAGATAAAAAAACGAAAATTCATTTGAAACAGCATAATTATAATTGTGAGACGCTTAAATAAAATGTAAAATAAAACTAATTATGTTTAATAATTGTAACAATTATTAAATAATATGTATTTTGGCGTAAAAAGGTGTTAAAAAGTTTCGGCAACATGGGCTCAGTGATCAATAAACATATCGTTGCTAAAGTGACGCGATCCCCCATTTACGGGGCTATGAATTACGCGGCCGCTGCGCTCGACTGACGCGACTCCACGCTGCTGCTACGGGCCCTTTTTTCCCCTAATCCGCTTTTTGCCGGAAACGTCATTATTTTTGGCAATCGCGCAAACTGACGCAGATAATTACGCATATAATTTGATGACGAACGTGACACAAAGGTTGGGCGAACGGCTGTCATGCATTAATTCTTTAGTTGTCACTTTTGTGACAATATATATATATATATATATATTTTCAATTTTATAAATAAATAAAGTGTTCCCAAACTGCAAAGAATTAATCTATGGCATTAAGATACGAACTTGAGGAACGCCATTGTTTGGAGCAATACTATGAAGCATGTATTCTACGTAGACATAGGATCAAACGGCGACCATTGTGGTACATTAATTACAACACTTACGGATTATTTGACGGATCAAAATTCAGTCTAGAACCAATAAATGTTTTATCATACATTTATTTAAACTACATCGAAACCTTAAGGATCGAATCTTTGAACACTCGAAAGGAAAGTTGAACTCTTTAACCCGTCGGACTTAGTAAGTTAATTTGGGTTGAAGTTTAGCTCTTCAATCCAAAAGCCATAAGTTCTAATTTTTTTATGTAAGCACATACAGGAGAATACTGACAGATGGTGATTGTAATTCTAAAGTCTCATTTGTGGAATTCTATGACGCTTACCATAGTACATATGGCAAGGCGCTACACATGGAGTGTAGATCCGCCAACGTCATAGACTACAGCCCGAGATTCACGCATCATTCTTATTATTACAAGAATTTTCTATGAATGGGGGTGGTCTTCACGGGACGACTTTCGTCTACAATAATTTTTAATTAATAAGCTATGACTGGCATTTTACGGGTGAGGGATCAAATTCACAACTGTACTATAGATCTCAAAAATCGATTAACCCTTTTTTTTAATCTTCGTCGGAGATCGAACCCACGACCTTTGAATTGCAAAGCAAACGCTTTGACCATTGAGCTATACCCACCTGCATTTTAAATTCGGTAGTAAATTTCTACATACAACGCTTAACTATCTTTAAAAAGATATCTTCATACATTCATTTAACATCTTCATTCGGTCATCATCAACATATCTTCAAGAAGATCACATATATTATCTATTAATCTGTTTTACGATAAGCTTATCTATGAAACATAACAATAAAATAGCACCTTTATTTTTAACCCTTTAATGGAATTCTTCTGTAAGTGCTTACATTGAATACATAAAAATATTATCGTGTATATATAGGAGCTTACGGTTATGCTTTGATAATTATTTTACCAATAATTTTATCCATAATATGAATCGTTTGATTGGATTTATTTGGGAGATCATTAGCGTGTGATGTATTGGTATAATTCTGACTGTGGATATCAAAAAGTGGTTAAATCCACAGTGCTTACAAATATTTATTAAATTCAATCAAATGACTACTTATGAAATTCAGAAAGCTTATTTAAATTGTGAAAAACGCATCGTTACATTGATGAACGATACGTATATATATATATTTCATTATGCATAATATGTCTTTGTCTTCAACAAAGACTGACGTTCGACATCGTCCTCCATATATAAAGAATACGTAACAATACTCACAACGAGAGTACCGACCTGCCGCCCAACGGCGACGGTCGCCTCTCGAGTGAATATACCTTTATTATTGCATTTATGATGTGCAACCACCAAGGCTGGCAGCAATATATGTGATGACTGAGTAAACATGACGCGGCACCAATGGCCTACAGCTCGCTGCTAGAAAGCATAAGATAACTTAAAGCGGAGTCATCCTTCAGAAGCAGACTCAAGATCCACCTTTCTACTCAGAGAGGCAAAGAAGCGCTTTTGGAATGACCATTCGGTTATTAAAAAGCGCTATACAAATTCTGATATAATAATAATAATAATGTCGCAGATAGTTTGAAAGAAATATTAAAAAAAAATGATGTATGCTCTTATTATTAAAAAAAAAATACCAATTAAAAATACAAACATTATTCAAGCCTCAAAAATAAGTATTTTTGCATTAATATGCGCTGGATATACTCGTATTTCTTTTACACGTTGCAGATTTCCATTTCGGAGTAACCATATTCTCCTAGAATATAATATGTAAGAAAACTAAGGTCACCAATATTTTTGTTTCATAAAAATATTTTATAAATAGTTTATCTAGAACATTGAACGTTACGTCAATGTAGTTATTTTTTTTAACCCTTCTTCGTAGTAACAATCCGGTGGATTGGTTTGCAGCAACAAAATCTTGCAACTCGATCTCCATTCCTCTCGGTCCTATGCAATCCTTTTCAGCTCAGCATAAGAGCAACAACTCATGTCCTCGAACACTTGCTGCAAATACTACTGTCTAGGGTGCCCTCTACAGTTTCTTTCCTCAACCATCCCTTCCACAATGTCGTGAAGAAGACCATCGTGGCGCATGATGTGACCGATCCATCGGGCTCGCCTCTCTGAGATGGTTCTTACTAGGTGCCTATTCTTCTTGATTATGCTGAGAACCTCATTGTTCGTGACGTGGTCTCTCCGGGAAATTACGAGAATTCTTCTGTAAAACAAAAAAAAAGTTACAATTAATTATTAAAAATATGTATTTTTGTATAAATATTCTAAGCAGAGTTAGGTCGTGCTCAATCTTTGTCTCAAGACGACTGCTGGAGTGATGAAGCCTTTTTTGCTGTTGCTAAAAATTAATAGTGGCCCATACCGGAATGTAAAAGATTAACTGTATTTAAGGAAATGTTTACTCCATTCTAATCTGCCGTGAGAGGCGTTTTGTCCCGCGATAACATCTTATTCCACTTAGTACGGCGGGAGATGGATAGCTCAGAGAAGAGCAGTAAGAATTTAAAACTTTTTTATTTTAATTCAGACGCCTTGAGACTCTGGCAAGATAATTCTTCCGGGCTATTTTTTTACATTTTCAGCATTCCAAAAAACATGAATATTTATATTTTTTGAATTAACATAAAGTAAGGAGCAATGCTCTCTTGTACGCATCTTTTTTCATCCATATCAGCGCGCTATCAAAAATATAGAATGTAATAAAATCATCTACTGAGATTGTTTGGTTTAGCGAATCAGTTTGACCGAATATATATACATATATTAGCCGGCGGTCATAGCTCATTGGTCAAAGCGTTTGCTTTGCAAGCCAAAGGTCATAGGTTCGATCCCTGACGGAGATTAAAAAAAAAATCGTTTTATGAGCTCTAAAACTTGGTGTGAATTTGATCCATCACCCGTTAAATGCCAGTCATAGCCTATTTAATAAAATTGGTGATAGACGAAATCGTCCCGTGAAAACCACCCATTCACAGTAAATTCCTGTAATAATAAAGGATGATGCGTGAATATCGGGCTGTAGTCTATGACGTTGGCGGATCAACACTCCACATGCAGCGTTTTGTCATATACACCATGGTAAGCGTCATAGAATTCCACAGATGAGACTACTACAATTACTATCACCATCTGTTGGTATTCTTCTTTATGTGATTACATAAAAAAAAAAAAAAATTAATAATAAATTAAATATATATATATATATATATATATATATATGAATCCTATCCAAGTCACGTTTCAGCGGGGTCCAACACTCTGATCCGAAGAGCATAGCTGGCCTTAGAGCAGTTTTATAGATTGTACCTTTGGTCCTGGTAACTGAAATCTTGCTCACACAAAATCACACAAAACGCAAACTACTCGCGTTATCTTAGCAAATCGAATCCACTTCCTAATATCCGAATATTTGATTCGGTCAAGAATAAAACGACTTAGTTTACATGGCTGATTCTACAGTGTGAGTTTTCAAATATGTTGGTTCATTTTATTTTTGTCTCCTAAATAAAATAATAATAATATCAGTGTCTGTTAAGATCGTAATAACTTTACTACAATTTTTTATTTCTTGACATATATTCCATTGTATTCACGTGGATGCGATACTTTTTATTGATTTTCTCGTACATCGAGACTATGTATGGTACAGCTAGTTCTCTAACAACTGGACTTACATAACTTCAACAGTTATTGCTTTGATTTTATGATTTCACAAATCACTGCGTTGCTTTTAAAAAGTTCCAAATACAGGTATTTCATAATTTTTATTCCACGTGCAACATATATTTGTATATGCTGCTATTTACAGGAAAAGCCATTTCACATTTAATTAATTTAAAAACGCTAATATCTTCAATGTATACACGTAAACGAAAATACCAAAAAACAGATAAATATTAATTTATATTGTAGTTATATTTGACGTAAGATCACACCAAATTTTTTGTGATAATGTTGTTCTTCATTGATTTACTAAGCAACAGCAAGTTCAATTTTAATACAATGTAACAGCAGACATAAAAATATATTATATTTTCTAATAAATAGGAAAATTATTATTAAATAGTCGTAGATATTAAAGCTTATAAATCATTAACCTTGTTTGAACAATTACTTAGTTGTATTCTGTTTATTTAAAGACTGGTAGACCACTGTTTTTCTTTTAATGATATAATCTCATCAGATTTTTAATTGATTAAACGTAATAAACGTGATTGCTAGATACAAGAACCAATATTCAAAAATAAATTAACTGAAATGGATCTTAGAGTGAATGATTCAAATGATAACATAGTTCATAACGTTTTACGTCAAAATCTCAAGTAATTATTTTTTAATGGGCATTTTTTATATTGTATTACGAAGATATATTCCAAAATTCAACAACTAATACACATACAAATTCAAAACAAAAGTTCGTGATACAAATTCACGCGTCTTTCCGTTTATTTTTCATCAATTTACTGGCGAGTAAAGTGTCATATAAGGTAGTGTTTGCTGTGAATTGGGAAAAAATTGAACATAGCTAAAAAAATACTCAAAAAGCAACATAATTAAAAACCTGTTCAAAATTCAAATGTTTAGTAGTTGTATCATAATCCTGTTTTATTTAACTGACTGAGCTGTGTTGTGATGAATAAAGTTTTTTAAGCAAAATAATTATTTAGTCATCCCGCCAGATGGACCGCTTTCATTGCAGAGCTTTAAAGCGCAAGTTTATTTTCCTAGGCGACAAGTCGGAGCTTGCACTCTCGTGTCGCCATAACTTTAAAGACCGGTCCTCGCTTTTGATTGGTCCGCTTCCAATGACCGTCTGATTGTCTGCAGAATTTTTTGACGTTAAATCGAAAATCGTATTTTACGACGAGCTGCTTTGATATTTAAAAATGCTGTACAATTAACAACCGAGTATTTTTAAGCACTATATATTTTTCCTTTGAGATGTGGTCATACAGAAGAATTCTTGGAATTTCCTGGAGAGACCACGTCACGAACAATGAGGTTCTCAGCATAATCAAGGAATAGAGTCACCTAGTAAGAGCAATCTTCATCAGGCAAGCCCGTTGGATCGGTCACACCATGCGCCACGATGGTCTTCTTCACGACATTGTGGAAGTGATGGTTGAGGGTAGAAACTGTAAAGGGGCCCCTAGACGAGAGTATTTGTAGCAAGTATTCGAGGACATGAGTTGTAGCTCTTATTATGCTGAGCTGAAGAGGACTGCAGAGAATCGAGAGGAGTGGAGATCGAGATGCAATATTTTGTTGCTGCAAACCAATCCACCAGATTGATACAACGAAGTACAACAGATTAACACACGTACGCCGAATTATATGCAATCCTCGTTGCCTTATTTTATCCTGGCAAACATAGTGAAACAAATTTACTTAGCATCATATATTTTTCAATATACAGTCAATCCACTTTTAACGTTTTCATATGATATAATGAATAGCGTGATGCTTCAAGGAACTGGAACATTTTGTCTTAAGAGGCGGTTACACCCAAAATAATAACATAAAATGGAGCGTTTTATATTGTATAAAAACCTTTGTCGCAAACAATATAGCAAAATTATCCGTTTTAAATGAAATAAACGTGCGTTATAGGAGAATTGTTTAATATAATCATGTTCAATACTACAAACATACGTTATACTCTCTCAAGAAAAGCTCAAAAACAAAATTATATTTTGATCCCATATCCGGTCTATGTCAGAAGGATATGCTCACCATGAGATCTAGTGATTAGTTTG
The DNA here is from genome assembly GCA_022606575.1 of Glossosoma conforme. Classification (NCBI taxonomy): domain Eukaryota; kingdom Metazoa; phylum Arthropoda; class Insecta; order Trichoptera; family Glossosomatidae; genus Glossosoma; species Glossosoma conforme. Next base: position 30,744 of record JAGTXR010000410.1, on the reverse strand, counting down.
ATACTTTCTAAATTCAGATATTTTATTAAATCATATCATATGGAGCATATAGTCTTTTTTAATTGTTACCACATAAGTTTGACAGATGCTATTGCTATATAACTCTTTCCAATTAATATCTGTATCCTATGTTTCACCAAGAGTATAGTTCAAAACGGCCTCTAATAATTACGGATGAAGTATCCGAGCTGTACACAACAGATTTTTAAACATATTTTTATAGTGATCGATTTATCTGACCATTTGTCCTAAAGGGGAATTCTTCTTGTTCGTAGTATCAATCCGGTGGATTGGTTTGCAGTAACAAAATCTTGCAACTCGATCTCCACTTTTGTCGATCCTCTGCAATCTTCTTTAGCTCAACATAAGAGATGCAACTCATATCCTCGAACACTTGCTGCAAATACTCCCGTCTAGGGCACCCTCTGCAGTTTACACCCTCAACCATCCCTTCCACAATGTTGTGAAGAAGAATATAACCCAAAAGAAACATTTTAACTTTTCTCAGGCTATTTATCAGTATTCATGTAGGTACTGTTAATGCATAATGTTCTAGTGCGTTGATAGTTACACAAAAAAGTCTGACACATTAAAAAGTCTTTTTATATATATTAAACGAAAACTTGGAAATTATAATTAAAATCTCTATTAAAAAGTTAAAAATAATATTTTAAGACCTTTTCCACAACTCTAATAATATGGCTGTTGCGGAAATACATATTACAACTCTCATTTTTGTTTTCGATTCGCGGTATCTTTTATAAATTCCACTATCCGACATTTGTTATAATTGAAGGATTTAACGGGAAAGGATTTCCCAGCACTTTGAAAAAATTCTCATTCGAATAAATGAATAACACTGAAAATATATATTTTTATTTTCTTTATAATTGATTGTGCTTTTTTTATTTCCAAGTATGATTGAGAAACAATGAGTATTTTTGTTTAGTAAAAAAACGTTTTTTAATTCGTTAGAAATTATACAAGGAGTTGCTTTGTAGTTTCAGGCACCAAATAAATACATTCTAAGTACCTTTTCTCACAATATTTTTATTTCGAAAACATAATGTAATAATTGTAAATTAATTTTAATTAAAAAAATAACAAATTAAAAGTATTTAGTTTTGATTCACATTTATTTACCTGCACACATATACAATCTGTAAATATGTGTGTACTGACGTAGAAACCAATACTTAAACAAACATTTGTAAGCCACTGCCAATTTTTAATGTAATCATTATTGAAGATGGTCTCCAGGTAGTCCGAAATATGTAATCGCTTAAAATAATTGTGAATCAAAACTAAATATTTTTATTTTGTTCATTTTATTATAAAAATTAATTTAAGATTATAATTTTGCAGCTTCACCAAGTATTTTCAGTTGAAATCCTTAAAACATTAATGCATTTAGTTGTTTAATCATAAAATCTTGGTAGGCAATTTTTTTGAATTTGAATTGAATTATTGAATTATCTTCTGATAATTTATGAACGTAGAAATGTAGAAAAAGAGTTAGGGGAGAAAAAGAGCCTCCACACAATTCTGTCAGCTGTCATTGTCAATAATTTTCCCAATACATATCTGCACCTAAAGATTCACCTGGAAACATACTCGTACATAGTTCCAACGACATCCTGGACAATAATTCAAGGACTTGAAGAGAGTTTTAAAGAAAATCGTATGTTTACTTAGACGCTCCTTATACCTTAACCCCTATTTAAAGGTTACTGAACCCAATATTTTATTTAATCTGCTTACTTTTATTTTATGTAAGCACATACAGGAAAATACCGACAGATGATGATAGTAATTCTGAAGTCTCATCTGTGGAATTCTATGACGCTTTCCATGATGTATATGGCAAAGCGCTGCATATGGAGTATTGATCCGCCAGCGTCTTAGACTACAGCCCGAGATTCACGCATCATCCATTATTATTTAGGAATTTACTATGAATGGGTGGTCTTTAAGGGACGACTTTTGTATCCACCAATTTTGATTAATAGGCTTTGACTGGAATATTACGGGTGAGGGATCCAATTCAAACCAACCGGGAGGTAATTTTAGAACTTGGAAATCGATCAAAAATACTTTTTTAATCTCCGTCGCGGATCAAACCCACGACCTTCGTCTTTCAAAGCAAACGCTTTTACTATATTGAGCTATAACTGTTGGTATTTAATCGGTAAGTTATTATTTAATCGTATAAGTAATTAACTTACATTCTAAAATAAATTCCAAAATATAAATTCAGAAACCATATTATTTGCATTAATATTTTGATCAAGTCTTTTAGAATGTTTTTTTTAAGCATTTTTTTCCACCCAAAATCACTTAATTAACATAGATGTATGCGTATTTGAAAAGTTTATCTGTGATTGGGTCGCGTAGCAGAAGACACAAAAACCCCTTGTAATTCGATATTATTGAAAAAATAATCAAATCATTTAGCAATAAATTGTTAAGAACAGTTAACTAAAAACGTTAATAAATAACATCAGTTAAGCTAAAAAAATAATTAGCCTCAAGCACAAATTGTTCGTACGTTTGAAAAATTCTCGAGTAATGTTGCTGTTTGAGTTTCAAAAATTACTTTGAAACCCTCACTAATTGAAATGGGTATGATAAAATATTACTAACGCAAACTATGCTGGCGTTTACTGTATTAGTGGTTAATTATTATAGTGTGCGAATTATAATAAAAAGTTCATAAATCCTAATTAGTTGTAATATTATCATTTCGCCAGCGAGTTTGATAATGCGGTCTGTTGAGCTGCTCCCTGGCATGTGCGAAAAATATATCTAAATTAAACCAAATTAAATAATTCACAAAGTTTTGTTTACATTGGCCCACGTAGGGTATGTATTACAGAAACTGAACAAATGAAATAATATTTTTTTAACAATTGAAACACATACGAATTTACAGTTAACTTCTTCTTATATGAAATTTCTCTCGTCAACTTATCGGAGAAAGATAAACGGCAGACGCTGAGATTCGAACCACAACTCAAGTGATCATATTTTGACAACTGATACACATGTCGTAGAATCGACAAATGAGAAATCTGCATTACTATCACCATCTATCAGTGTGATATTCTTTATATGTTTATGCAAAAGAGAAAATAATAAATTTATATTATTTAAAAAATATCATTTTATATCACATTTTTCATCAACAAAGGTAAAATAAACGGATTCGAACCACGAACTTTTGCAACCATGTTCATTTTATCTCTGACGCTGATTTCACTCACGCCATTTGATCCACCTGTCGAATTTCTTTTTCGTCCGGTCAAAATATTGTTTTGTTTATTATTGCAAAAAAGTTAAAAAAATGATTTTGATTATCGCAGAAGCAGAGTGCTTTGTTAGTAATGGAATTATCCAAGAATAAAGCTTTGAATGAACGAGGTACCTTATCCACTAGAAAAGTTAGTTGAGCAAGAAACGAGGAATTGGCTTTACAAAAAAGATGTGAGTTTTAGAGAAGTTGTTTATGAAGTGTTATATGATAAGTGCGTTAAAAAATAGAAAAAATATATATAGTTTTAAAATTGTGGTAGAAAACACACATAATGAAAAAGGTCTATGAGGTCCATTTGCTGATATGAAAATTAAAAATCACCCAAGAAATAAGACAAAGCAAACACTTACGTTGATGACTTGAAAAAACTTTTAAGCATTTACCGGATGGTTAACCTTACCAGCGCAGTAGAGCCCTGTAAGGATTCATTAGTAATCCTCGGAGGCTGTGATTATCTCATGAAACAAATAACTGAAACATGCGAAAGCTCTGTGTAAGGAAAGGTTCGTTTTATCCCACTGTGGACAAAACACCCTCTAGTAATCGTGTCCCATGACGATCGATCTGTTCACTTAAATATATGTACTTTGATACTAATTTTATAATTAATTTGATAATTATAATCTATTGAAGCATGTGATGGCCGAAGTTTCAAATTTTTCAGTCAATTTGGATCCTGAAGTTCTGTCGCTAGTATGGCTTTATCAGAGAGCGAATGCTAGAGAACGTGTAACTTATGCACTTCTGTAATATACACATAACATGACTCAAGACTTTCTTCGTCTTTTAAACGACTATAAGATGGAATACCTCGTTATACCTCACAAAGGTATACTGCATTTTTTTATATATTTTACTCTCAAAGCACATTATACAGCTTCATTGACTTTTTGTAAGATACCTAAATTTTCAACAGTACAAAATAATGAAGATAATCTAAGCGCTGTACTGGTGGCGTTTTGATTTTATAAAGTACAACTGTAAGTCTAATATTTTGCAAATAAATTTGAAAAAGGCTCCATCATTCTTGAATTCGCAAACGAGCTTTTTCTCTACAGGCCGTTACTCTCAGCGATTTGTAGTCCCAGAAATTTCAAACATTCAACCCTCTCAATTTTGAACGCTGCAGATAAAATAAAATTTTGATTACACTTTTATTAATATGGTGATTAGTTTTTTGAATCCACAGATAATATTCTTACATGGTGAAGAATACCCTCAACATAACCACGCTGAGAAGAAGACCTGGAAGACCACAGGCAACCTAGACTGCAACTGTAGACAAGGATCTGATAACTTTGAGTTTGACCGAGAATGCAACACAGGACAAACAGACATAACAAATGCGCACATGGAGAGCCGACTCCAGATGATGAGAAATGGCGAGGCTAAAGAGAAGGATAAGATTCTTTCTTCACTGAATTGCGGTGATTTTTCTGTTTTTTTATACTAAAATTTATATAATGTTTTATAATTTAAAGAAGATTATTTGTTTTTACATGCAATTTATTTTTGAACTAATGAAAACAGTTTACAAACAAATGGCAATAGATAAATGCAATCAGCAGCTTTTGAGTTTTGGCGAAGTGTACAATGGTGTATCCTTCGTTCTGATATTCTGGTCTCCGCTGAAGGATGCACCACTCAGACATTCCGAATCTTAAGCAAATGGATTGAACAGTGATTCTACGCCAAGGTTTTGCGAAGCACTCATGATATTTCAGGGTCTTGTCGAAGCAATCGATGAAAAAATATATAGTAATCAAAATATAATATGTCGATTTCAAAAAATGACTAAATAGACATATATATGATTTAGCCATTGTTTAAAACTAAACTGATTATTCTTTAAAAAAATGTAGATTAGAGCAGTTCACTTTAAGAACTGAAATATTTTAATATCGACCAACTAAAAAGATGACACATACTTTTTTTTTAAAAAGATCACGTCGAGTAAAGCTTTCTTGTAGTGATTTTAAAATACTCGATTTAAAAATATATTTGTGTATATAACTTTTAATAGTAGAAGACAATTAAAAGTTATTTAGTATTGTTTATTAATTGCTTACAAAGTTATTCCACCAGCGCAATGTTTTTTGAAGGCAGGAAACGGATCACCGAGTGCAGCTCACACCTGGTAGGCGAAGCGAGGGAAGATCCATCACGTAAGGTTGCCAAGCTAAGACTGAGCTCCACAGGCAGGTCACTAGGAAGGGATTTGGAGTGGGGAAACCAAGATACACTACAGAATCGCGGGATCCACCATAACAGCGCTTTTCAGGAATGTAGCGCCATAGGAACCTTATTATACGCATAACCCTTGTATATAAAGCATGCTTGTATAAATTAAGCACCTAAATAAATTACCCAAAAAACGCTATCTATTCCAGCTGTCAGTTAGATGAAATTACCATATAACACGATCAAACTAAAACAAACATCTGCCAAAATAATGTATTGTAAATTTCAACTACGATTAAACCTGAACATTTCGTGAACAAAATTGATTTGTAAGTGAATGTTAAAATTGACTGAATGTTCTGTGATTTAACATACCTTGAAGTGTTTGCTTAAAATGTATTTAAATAACTTAATGTAATAATACAAAAAATAGTTATTTTTAACAATGGAAATATTTCGTCGTCGCATTTGTTGCATCTGAATTTAAAAGCAGAAACTGACGTTCCTGAACTTTGTACCATCTGTTCATTTACAAACTAATGAAGCCTTTTCATCATCATCAAGCCTAGTTGGATACAGGCTGATGATGATCTTCTTCTGACACGAAGAAGAAGAAGATCATCATCAGCCTGTATCCGTCCACTGTTGAACGTAAGCAGTTGAGGGTCCGTATAATGATTTAATAATCGTAATAGCTCCTGCAAATGGTTCAGATCGACTGGGATATACATAATGAAATCGTGATGAGCAAAGACACAATGGTACGTTCACGTTGCGAGAATGGATAATACGAGAGCATTCCTAAATTAGTGATGTATGGTAAAACCCAAAGGATACTTGCCGTTCGTTGATACTAATGTCAAGCTATACACATGCCAATTATATATTGCACGTGTTGTGCCATTACCAATTCTAAATCAGAATCACGAGGAACCAATATTGGAAGCTTATTATTATAGTGATCTAATCTAGAATGAAGAGTGTGATCTGTTTGTTTTGTGAAACTTTAGCATCTTAGAGCTAAACTATAAACACGGAATGAACCAAAAAAATATTTTTGTTAAAAACATTAGAACCTGCACATTTGAATAGAATTTAAATTAACCCTTTCGCATCGGTTGGCGGCATAAGCCGTTATAAGATTTCCTGAGGGTTGACATCGTTTTACGTGATATGTCGTTTTGCTACATTCTTAGAATATTTTTTTATGCATCACTAGATAGCTAAAGGATACAAAAACCAATGTGATATATGAAAATAGATCAGATAAGGATATTTTTGCTTCAAATACTACTTTTATAAACGACAGTATAATTTGTATTCAAACCGAGCCGTAATGAAAGGGTTAACAAAATAAATATTGAATATTAAAAAAAAATGTCTAGTTTTGTCGTCGGATAAATGATAAATACTTGCTAAACTATTGTGCAGTGTTAATCATATATGTTTGTCTAAAAAAACTGGTTTTTGCAGTTACATGATTTTTATAGCTGATATGGCTAAATCATTTATTTTTCTTTAAAATTTATTCAAATTCTTAATTCCACTGTTAAGAAGATTTAAATATTGTATTTGATTTTGATTTAAGCGCTTAGTAATTTTTTGATGGTATCAGATAATTACAAAATGGTTGATTTGCAAAACAGTTAATAAATCAAAATTATTGTTCATATACATCGTATTTTTTCGCAAAGTCAAAGCATCGAAGCCCTGCATTTCACGATGCAGCTACCTAAGTTACCTAAGAACCTTAGTTTTCCAGTTGCTGCCATCCCATCGGCAAATACTTCGTTTGCCAGTTCTTCGTATACGTAGTAGTGCCAAAATAAAAATTAAAAAAATAATTCGAATCATTTAGCCCGAGAAAAAAAAAAAAAAACGATTTTATTTGCCCACAGTATTTAAAAAATGTTCTCTTTTAGAGACAAACTTGATTTTCATGTTTTCCCTTGATACACGAATGTATCGCTTCGGCAATATATCCACGATGATGACGCACAAAGGGCATGAAAGAAGAAAGTTTATTATTATACCAAGTATCTGAATGGGATCGTATCTGCGGTGTGCCATTAATCCGGTGGGCCAAATATCCGTATTTCATGCGGCCAGACGGGCCCGAGCAAAATGGGTTCATAATAATAACGTCAAATCACAAAGAGAGGCTAATGTGGGCCCGGACGACCCCGACCGATGGATAAAAGTGTAGATTAATTACCCAAAATGATCATTTGTTCGCTCTTAATGCGACTGCCGCAGGGGTAGAAAACGGAATAGAAGACTAACGTGTTACAACATACCCGTACATATGTTTTTGTATTAATTCATGAGCGTTAATTAATATTAATATTTATATTATGCAAAGAAAGTAAAAATTTATTATTCTTATCAATTTATTATAATATTAAAAATAAACTTAGTTTTTTGGGTTTAGCCGTGTGTGGCAAATTGTCTTGCCAAAACACTTGTTTGGAGCATCTTAATGTACGGCTGTGAGACATGGTGCTTATCTGAAAGTGATAAAAAAACACTAGAGGCCTTTGAGATGTGGTCGTACAGAATAATTCTCGGAATTTCCTGGAGAGACCACGTCACGAACAATGAGTTTCTCAGGATAATCAAGGAAGATAGGCACCTAGTTAGAAAGATCTCAGAGAGGCGAGCCTGATGGATTGCTCACATCATGCGCCACGATGGTCTTCTTCACGATATTGTTGAGGGGATGGTTGAGGGTAGAAACTGTAGAGGGTGCCCTAGACGGGAGTATTTGCAGCAAGTATTCGAGGACATGAATTGTAGCGCTTATGCTGAGCTGAAAAGGGTTGCGGAGGACCGAGAGGAATGGAGATCGAGATGCAAGATTCTGTTGTTGCAAACCAATCGACCGGATTGATACTACGAAGAAGAAGGCAAATTGTTTAGGTGAAATATTTTTGCCGCCATTGCAGGGGTCTTCTTCAGGGTTGAAAATTTCGTTGATGACTGAAGAAGACCCCTGCAATGGCGGTCGAAATATTGGATCTTGACAATTCGCCATACACGGCTAAGCCCAAAAGCCACAATACCAAATCTGGCCGTGAAAATCTTAGAACTGATGTACATTTGTTTTTTTAATAATAACATATTACTTATGCTTGTAGATAGCAAAAAAGAAACATGAAATGTTAACCACAAATTGTTGAAATTTTGATAACCGTTTTTTTTAGTACATTTTTTTTTCAATGTCCATGCATTCGTAATTTTGTCGAGCAGGAAGTCCATCAGGAATCGTATATACAAAAAAATAAACTTAAGCTGGAAATTTGGTAGGTATAGCTGACATGGGACTAGGGGAATACCATGGGTACAGATAGAATGAAAACTTTATAAGAAAAATTTGCGATGATTAATTCTACGGATTTTAAAAATGTAAATACAGAAGAAAACCGACAGATGGTGATAGTAATTCTGAAGTCCCATCTGTGGGATTCTATGACGCTAACCTTATGTTTAAGCGCTGAATGTGAAGTGTGTTTATCCGTCAACGTCATAGACTACAGCCTGAGATTCACGCATCATCCTTATTATATACAGGAATTTACTATGAATGGGTGGTATTCACGGGACGACTTTCATCTTCCACCAATTTTAGTTAATAGGCTATGACTGGCATTTTACCGGTGAACCAAGGGTATTTTAGAGCACATAAATCGATTAAAGATCCTTTTTTTTTTAATCTCCGTTGGGGTCGAACCTACGACCTTTGGCTTGTAAAGCAAAAGCTTTGACTATTGACCTATATCCGCCGGAAATATGATTGTAATTGGTTTTTCGTAGACATGCTCAACCAGGGTGGATGAGCGCTGTATTCATAGGTGTTTTGTATTTATTTTCCATATATTATAGATCTCGTGATTAGTAGAGCTCACAAGATATGATTTTTTACAGTATTTTTTCAGGTGTTATATATCCCTGAATTTCATGAAACCAGGGCCAGTACAATGGTGTGCGGCGCCCGTAAATGCCCTAACATCGAGTGCGCGTTATCTCTTCAACCGACTTCCGGTCCGTGCCTGTGGTGATGCATTGTTTTTAAACGACCCCTAGTAGAAACCAGGTAATTCGCTATGGCGTGGACTTCAATTTTAACATTCCATAGCGTAGTTTTTAAAAAAATCATCACAATTCGTTTCTATAGAATTATATCTGTTACGGAGCATGTTGTACATTCTACTATAAATCCCGGCGGCCTCTTTACCGGCGGGTATAGCTCAATGGTCAAAGTGTTTGCTTTGCAAGCTAAATGTCGTGGGTTCAATCGCTGACGGAGATTTAAATAATAAAAAGATTTTCCATCGATTTCAGAACTCTAAAATACTCCCGGTTGGTGTGAATTTGATCCCTCACCCGTAAGATGCCAGTCATATCCTATGAATTAAAATGCTGGTTGAAGACCAAGCAGTCATTGTAAATTCCTGTTATAATAAGGATAATGCGTGAATCTCGGGCTGTAGTCTATGACTTGGTGGATCAACACTCCACATGCAGCGCTTAGACTTATGAACCATGGTTAGCGTCATAGAATTCCATAGATGAGACTTCAGAATTACTATCATCATGTGTCGGTATTCTTCTGTATATGCTTAGATAAAAATAAAAAAGGAAGGCAAGAGTCTGAAGAACTGATGAAAGAACAACAGCTGTACTTTTTGCTTTAATATTGCAACGCTGGGTGTATCATTTCAAACTAACATATATTTATCACCTGATAAAAATAAAACATATTGATCTAGATGAGTGTATAAATAAATAAAATTCACCTCACTACTTTTCCAAGAGAGTGAAAGAATTGGACTCTCATAATTTTTGTAGAACATAGAAACCTATTCCATTGCGACCTCGTTAACAATGCGAGTAGCCCTAACAATTTCCTTGATGAAGTTTAGTAGCTAGGGACCCTTATATCTAAGCAGCAGTTCAGGAAAATCCTTCCAAGAAATAGCAGAGACTCTCTCTTACCTTTTTAAGCAATTCACTTGATACTTTTTACGCAATATTTTAGTTGTTGGAACAAACTTATCAAAAAATATATTGTAACTTTTTTAAGCGCCACTGTCTGGAGTTAAATATTGTATTATAAAATATGGATGGAGTGATATTGTGGCTTTTGGGTTTTGGCGGTGTGTGGCGCGTTACTCCTTTCCAATATTTCGACCGCCATTGCAGGGGTCTTCTTCAGGGTTGATGATTTAGTGAAGCCTGAAGACGACCACTGCAATGGCGGTCAAAATATTGGAAAGCAGTAATTTGCCACACACGGCTTAACCCATAAGCCACAATATCAAATCTGGACATGAAAACATGAAAAAGAAGTTATTTATGGATGGAGTGTTTTATATTTAATTGTATATTGATACGAAATCACGTTAAGTTTTGAGGTTCAACGTCAATCGAGCGTGATCTTTTGTAAGACAGTCATGCAGCCGTATCTTTTGGCTTTGTAACTACTAGAATAGACTTGAATACTCGTATAATGCTAAATAGGAAAATGAGAAAGCTTTGGTATTCCTTCATGCAGCAGTGGATGGGCGTGGCGTCATCTAATAGCGACGAAAGTAGGTTCGAGCGTTTTATTTCAAAGCAAAGGATCCCAGCACTATAATTATATCAAGGAAATAATTACCAAAGCTTTTCTAAGTACATTTTCTAAGTACATTTTCCGCTATTCGGTAGAAGCCTCAGTTTAATGTTTCATCTTTTCATTACTTTTTACTTCGAAATTTTATAGGTAACTTGCAGTAAATTACCAATAAAATAAAACTTAAAATAAGCTACATTAAAATACGTAAATAAACGGAATAAACAACATAAAAATATCATATTTAATATGTAATTAATGTGCGTACATAAACGCACAAAAAATATCAGCTTAAGGTATTAACCCTTCATTAGCTTCAAGATTATAGGAATTTAAGGCTCCGCAAGCAACTTGCCAAAACATTTGTTTGGAGTCTTCTTCACGACATTGTGGAGGGGATGCTTGAGGGTAGAAACTGTAGAGGGTGCCCTAGACGGGAGTATATGCAGCAAGTGTTCGAGGACATGAATTGTAGCTCTTAAGCTGAGCTGATGAGGGTTGCAGAGGACCAAGAGGAATGGAGATCGTGATGCAAGATTCTGGTGCCGCAAGCCAATCCACCGGATTGATACTACGAAGAAGAAGCTTCATGAATTAATACTTGGTGGCTTTTAATGAAAGTAGGAGATTAAGCAGGCATATTTTAACGTTTTCAATCACAATTTTGATGAGATTGGACGCTTAAAATGACACATACGAAACCATTATAATTAAACAAGTGACAAATATGTATATTTACTATAAGAAATAAAATGAATGTTATTAGTAATTAATTAAGTACACACATGCAATTATACATCAAACTTTCACGCATCAATTCATTCAGAAAAAATATCGGCAGACGCGGGATTCAAACCTCGAGCGTTGCCTAGGCAGAGAATGGTCGTGTGGACAGCGCAGTCTGTATTTAGGCAAAGGTGCAACGCTCGATGATGATACATGTAAAATAAGATTAGAATATTGAAAAATATTTGAATAAAAATTAAAAATCCAAAAAAAATATATTCATTAATTTTGCGGTGCTTTATCCGCAACAACTTCTGTAAAAAAAAACGTTTCAAAACAAAACGGAAAAACAGGAAAATATAATGCGCGTTATAATGTGGCCGTCGTTTCCTTAATGTTTTTTTCGACTTTAAATTTTTCCAATACGGTACAATGTACCATACTTTTAAAACATTCATAACCATTAATGTGAAATAACAAAGTTGATTTAAGTTATATGGCATGTTGCTTAAATCCATATAAGCTGCTCAATGAAACGTCATAAAATTTTAACGAGATATTGAAGAAAATTATGTGGTTGTCTTTGTTTGGCTTGAATGTGAATTTTTTGAGGCGTAGCATTGCACGTCGAGAATTACTATTTGCAGTTTAAGAAACCCGCCCTACTCAGATCAGGAGTAATTTAAATCCACATTTGCAGATTAAACTAGTCTAAAGGGATGTCTCACCGCTATCGTTAAGGTGCTCAACGGAGAATGCTTCAAGAAACCGACGTCAAGCCTTCGTCTGCCTACAGGATGCACAGAAAACATATGGCACATTCATGTGAAACTGATAGTTTTTGCGGTGAAGTACATTTGTATGTTTCCGTATAATATTTGTTAGTGGAATAGTGCTTACGGTTAAGCATTGTGAGATATTACCCACCTCATGATTAAACAAAAGTTCAAATTATTGATTTTTCTTTAGTTACTATTGTAAATAATGAATAGCACGATGTATATATTTATTTATTTGCCGGTGGGTATAGTTCAATAATCAAAGCGTTTGCTTGACAAGCCAAAGGTCGTGGGTTCGACCCCCAACGGAGATTAAAAAACACAAAAAGATTTTTAATCGAAAATGCATCGATTTCTGAGCTTCTAAAATACCCCCAGTTTTTGTGAATATAATCAGTCACCCGTAAAAATCCAGTCATAGCCTATTAATCAAAATTGGTGGTAGACGAAAGCCGTCCCGTGAAGACTACCCATTCATAGTAAATTCCTGTAATTTTAAGGATAATGCACGAATCTTGTGCTGAAGTCTATGACCTTGGCGGATCAACACTTTACATGCAGCGCTTAGCCATATGCACTACGGTAAGCGCCATAGAATTCTACAGATGAGACTGTAGAATTACTATCACTATCTGTTGGTTTTCTCCTGTATGTGTTTTCATAAATATATATAAAGTAACTGTAGTATACAAAACTATAAACTGATTTCGTACACTTTTTCATCCTTTCAAAGTCTTTCACCAAACAATTTACAAATATAAATAACATATAGTTTAAATAAGTCATGTTTTGTTTATAAAGTATAATTATTATGCAATAGGAGGTTGTTTAAAGACTTAAAGAAATAAAGAGCTCTTAAATTATTTCTTTAAAAATAAAAATCCCGAAAATATAAGCTTACATTTTTCAGACATTTTTGAATACCCAGTTATGGGACAGAAACTCTCCATGTTTGGTTTATGTGTGTGGAACTTTTTTGCGTTTTTTACGGCTCGCAGTTTACGGTTAATTTTTCCCGCCTTAATACGGCGCGACGTCCCGTAAAATTATTGTTTCGGCTGAAGGGACGTCGCGATTTTTAACGAGCAACTTTTTACGCCGTTCCTTTCGTGGTTGTATGCGTGTGGTACGTGAGAAGGTGTTAAGGTTAAAACATGCACTGAACAATACATGCAAACATTCTTATTTGTAAATTAAAATTACTATTTTTTTTTGGAAATAAAAACATTTTTTTTTCTAAAATAAACGGTATTGTAGAATTCTCATTTGTGATTAAAAAAAAAGTAACTATTTTTAAGTATGGAGGTACGCCATCATCCAACTGAAATTTTATTAAATTATTAATTTTTGCATTATTAATTTGTTTCATGAGATTCCCAAAAAGTAATGAGCTTGGAATGATGACTTTGTGTTATTTAGTCATCAAAATTCCAAGTACAAATATATTTGGAGTAAATAAAAAGGATTTTAAAGCAAAAATCGTTGAAATCACTACTCATTTTTTTTTTATCTAAACACATACAGAAGAATACCGACAGACGGTGATATTTATTCTGAAGTCTCATCTGCGGAATTTTATGACGCTCACCATGGTGCATATGGCTAAGCGCTGTATGTGGAGTGTTGATCCGCCAACGCCATAGACTACAGTCCGCGATTCACGTATCGTCCTTATTATTACTGGAATATACTATTAATGGGTGAGCTTCACGGGACGATTTTCGTCTACCTCCAATTTTTAATTAATAGATTATGACTGGCATTTTACGGGCGAGGGATCAAATTCACACCAACCGTGTATTGTAGAGCTCAGAAATCGATTAAAGCTTTTTTTTTTTAAATCTCCGTCGGGTATCGAACCCACGATGTTTGACTTACAAAGCAAATGCTTTGACCATTGAGCTACACACGACGGCAAAAAAATGTATGACTTGATAGTTAACGAAAAGTTTCTTACTTAGGTCGTATATGATTCATATGCGACCTACATAAGAACAATAGAAAAATTATTGAGTCGAAATGTTCTTTTGAAAATGCCCAACTAGACGAAATAAGTCTATTCAAAATTAGTAAAAAAACGTATACAAATTTATGGTTCCGTTAATTTTTACTCTACTCGTGCAAAGTATGAAAGTTAGACAGGCCAGTAAAAGTGTTAACAAATATATTGTTCCGTAGCTTGGCGTGCTTAACTTCCACGACTAACTTTTATCACCATCATTTTACAGTACTAAAGAAATCGTAAAAGCAAATTAACACAACTAAAGCCATAAAATAAAAAGGCGACCAATTACATGGTCAGCATTTAATTCGTTAAAAGCCAGTAAAAATATAAATAAAACGGTCATACAAATTATTTTTAATACTTTACACAGTTACAATGTATGTGGATTTTCTTTGCAAGGCTAAAATAACACAGCTTCAAATAACGAGACGAATGCTCATTGTATCGCCATTTATACAAAAAGAGAAGTCGACAGACGCATACATCAAGCAACGCTAGCGTTCAATAAAAAAACGAAAATTCTTGAGTGAAAAAATATTCATTTAAAAGCTGCGCAAGTAACTTGCCAAAATATTTGTTTGGAGCATCTTGATGTGCTATTGTGGGACATGGTGCTTATCTGAAAGTGATAAAAAAAAGACTAGAGGCCTTTGAGATATGGTCATACAGAATAATACTCGGAATTTCCAGGATAGATCACGTCACGAACAATGAGGTTCTCAGGGTAATCAAGGAAGATAGGCACCTAGTAAGAAACATCTCAGAGAGGCGATTTCAATGAATCAGTCACATTATGCGCCACGATGGTCTTTTTCACGACATTGTGGACGGCATGGTTGAGGGTAGAAACTGAAGAGGGCGCTCTAAACGGGAGTATTTGCAGCGAGTATTCGAGAGCATGAGTTGTAGCTCTTATGCTGAGCTGAAGAGGATTGCAGACGATCGAGAGGAGTGGAGATCGAGATGCAAGGTTTCGTTGCTGCAAACCAATCCATTGGACTGATACTACGAAGTAGACAAATTTGCTTGACACACCAAATTTACAAATGAAGAAATAATTCGTTTGGTATAAACCGGACATTTTACAATCGAACGAATTTAGCAGAAGCCATATTTAAATTATATACTCATATAATCTACCTATATTTAAATTCTGTTGAATACAGGGAGCTATAAATGTAGGAATATAGTTTGAAAATATATATCAAGTTATACTTTCGCCTATTACACGATCGATCGTAGATTATTTTCCCACGAAGGTGAAAAAAAAATATCTTGAAAAAATATAATTTACAAATTTCATATTTATTATGTTGATTTATGAATACAATTTGCTGAATAGTTGATGCTGACTAGTAAAATGATCAGACGACGTCATAGAAATAGCGGGAGTATCCTGGATGCGGAAGGCGGAGGATCGAAATGGACGGAGATTCATGCGGGAGGCCCACCTTCAACAGAGGATAGTCACAGGCTGATAATGATGTTGACTATTAGGTTGAGTGATATTGATTTTATACTTTATGCACACAAAACGGTAAATTTATCGCATACAAAGTATGTTTTGCCAAATATGTGTACACCGTTATAAGCACATCAAAGAACATCTCATATAATAAAGGGTCCGCCATCTAACTTTTTTTTTTCAACTAGTGCTTATTTCGTGAATGGTAACACTTAGCTCATGTCTGATTTGAGAGATAATTAGTTTTATTCTTCCGCTGAACGAATATGGTTATGTATATGCTTGAACAATGCTGGGAAATATTGCGGTAATGTTGCAAAATGTGTGCGAAAATTGCGTACGGATTTTGGAAGAAGAGAATCACCGTCAGCTCCGTATGTTCGTTATCTTGTGAAAAAAGTGAAAGAAACTGGCATCCTTATCAATAAACCAGAGCGTGAAAAGCCAAAAACAGTGCGTACACACACGAGAATATTGCTGCTATGGCAGAAAGTGTGCGTGAAGCGCCATCAACATCAATTCACCGTCGTTCTCAACAATTGAACATTTCGGAACGAATTTTTGTTAACAAAAATTGAAGAAAAGGATAATGGCAACATTTGGTTTCAACAGGACGGCGCTACGTGCCACACAGCCGAAGCTACACTCGATGTTTTGCGCCGTTTCAAAAAAAAAAAGTTATTTGGCGGACCCTAAAGTATAAATAAATAAGAACTCTTAAACATATACAAAATCATGGCAATCATCTTATATGACATTTTACTCAACAAATTGGAGAAGACAATTCAAGCCACGAACCTTTGCAGCCATGTTCATTTACGACAAATTAACCATCCTATCTACCTCGGCTATATCACTTCCAGCTGAGTCTTAAAAAAATACTATTAATTCTTTCGCATCGGTTGTCGGCATATGCCGTAATAAGATTCAACGACCGTTGACATCGGTTGACGTGATATATCGTTTTGCTGCTTTCTAAGAATAGTTATTTATGCATCGTCTGATAGCTAAAGGATACACGAACCAATGTGATATATGAAAATTGAAAAGATAAGTACATTTATGCTTCAAATACTAGTTTTATAATTGACAGTATAATTTGTATTCAAACCGAGCCGTACGTAATAAAAGGGTTAATTGTTTTATAATTATTGTTATATTGATGCAAATTATTTTAAGACGGCATTTGCTGTAAGCTGTTTGTATAGTTATTAGGATACAAACAATGAATTAAATTACAAGTATTATTTTATTTTATTTTATACTTATAAAAACATTGTATGAATATATGTTATGGTAATAATAAAATAAAAAGATATCAATTCACCGTGAAAACGAAAAACCCCGGCGCCCCCAGTGGTAACGAAGCCGAAATAAAATAAAAGACTCGAAATTATTACGACTGTAGCGGAGAATTCGTGAAATTTCAACAATTTCATTGTTCCCGTCTTATTTATTCATCAACCCCTTTGCCGGGATTATAAACCGGATTACAGGGTGTATTAGATTATTTAGCCGGGGGTGGGGCGAGGGTCGGCCGGCTGAGGGGCAATCCACGAGACTCGATCTGGAGCGGATCGGATAAGCTCAACAAACGTGATTGGAGAAGGTCATTCCGGGCTCTGTATAAATTTGCTCTACGCTTGATAAATTAAGCTCAAATTTATATACATAATATATTTTCAGGCTGAAAAACTGATTTGTGCGTTCGAGTATTGATTAGTCCCGTATTTCTTTGTTCAGTAACTAATTCAAGGTTTTGGCGGTAGGTTTAATTAATTGCCAGTATTTTTATTTTTTTTATTTTTTTATTTATTTAACAAATATAAAAACATGACCGGTTTACATATGTAGTGATAAAATATACTTTTTTTTATGTTTCGCTTACCACGCCACTTTGAGAAAAAAATTGTGTGTGGAAATTAAATCAGCAGTAGCCTAAATAATTTTACAGTATCCACTGTGTGATTATGGTCATTTATAAAATTAAAACGGCAGTAATATATTCAATATAGTTAAACATTTATGTGAAATTAATAAATAATTAACTCAAAGAATGAAACATTACCTAACCTAACCTATTATTAATTACCATTAATTTATTAGTTCCCGCCAATTTATTATTTTTCACTGCCGATTAAGAACAATGTACTGCCAATTAATTATTTTTTACTGACCTTTTTAGGTATTTATTACTGCTATCATAGGTCTCTTTCAGTCATCATGGCCCACGTCTTAAGCCATTTCACGTTTGCATCACGGAACTTCAATTTGTACATTCTATGTATATAGATCAAGACGATCTTTCAGCCCAAGCGCTTGAAAATGTATGAATAATATAATTTATTAGAAAAGCGAAGAGCAACTCATTCAATCATTATATTAAAAATATTTTCTACAAACATACACAATGCCTCATTTAATAAGGAGTATCAGACATAACTCGGGATCGTGGGAGCTGAGAAAACTGAATGATTCATTTTTGGTGATCTTATCTATATATATAAAAATCAATGTCTGTCTGTCTGTCTGTCTGTCTGTCTGTGTGTCTGCGTGTGTGTCGTTGATGCATTCCGTTACGATTAACCTGATTGCGATAATACTTTGTAGAATTATTGCTGATACTAGAAGAAAAAAGATACGATACTCAAATTTTGATTTAATTACAAAAATTAATTGAATATTTACGTAAAACATGATTTCATACGAGACTTTTGTAATACAGAACGGCCAATTGAGAACATTATGTTTCCTTAGCAATGCCGTAAACAAAAAGTCATTGACCTGAAGTTATTTTAAATAGGTAATTTTAGTAGGTATTTTAAGTAGGTATTAACGTAAGGTACTGAATATTTTGAAACAAAATTCGATTTTCGAATAAACTATTTCAATATTTGAATTTTTGACGACTTTTTTGTTTATCGAATTAAAATAAATATAACGTATTAATTGTGTGTGATTATACAGTAGAAAGAGTTAATTATGGAATTCTAATTGCTGGTCGGCTTCGGATAGTATAATATCATAATTTAATAATTAATTTTAAGTAAAAAATTAATAAATTAAAAATATTTTAGTTTTGATTCACAATTTATTTTAATGTTTACATGTTTCGGCCTTCCTGAAGACCATCTTCAATAATGAAAAAATAAAAACGGGCACACATATTTACAGGTTGTATATGTTTGCGGGTACAACAATTGAAAAAGGTTATTTTAAAAATTAATTGGTATGTGATTAGTCTTAATGTATTGTTTTTTTTTTTTTTTATGTAAACACATACAGGAGAATACCGACAGATGGTGATAGTAATTTTTTGTCTCATCTGTGGAATTCTATGACGCTTACTATGGTGCATATGGCTAAACGCTGCGTGTGGAGTTTGAAAAAAAAGTTTTTTTATCGATTTCTGAGCTCTAAAATATCCCCGGTTGATGGGAATTTGAACCCTCACCCGTAAAATGCCAGTCATAGCCTATGAAATAAAATTGGTGGTAGACGAAAGTCGTCCCGTGACGACCACCTATTCATAGTAAATTCCTGAAATAATAAGAATAATGCGTGAATCTCGGGATGTAGTCTTTGACGTTGGCGGATCAACACTCCACAGGCAGCGCTTGGTCATATGCAGCATATGGTCAGCGTCATAGAATTCCACAGATTAGACTTCAGCATCACTATCACTTTCTTTTGGTTTTCTCCTGTATGTTTACAAGAAAAAAATATGCATGAAATAAACATGTAAAAAAGTAATCATGTTTCAAAATTCAATTCGCTGTAAAAATGATCTTCTTTGAAGATAACACTCCACTGTATTCAATTAACAAAAACAACCCTTGTAGACATTCCATTATTTTTTAATAATTATTTCAATCATTTAATGCTCTGTTAAAAATTATAAATATACAATATATATGCTTATATATTCCTTCAGTATAATGCAGCGATTTTGTAATAAGCTAACAGAGCCTGGAAAATAATAAAGAACTTCACCCGAAGTAACTTTTTATTGTTTAGCATAAAGTGAATTGTTCTTCTTCAAGTGAAATAGCGGCTATTTAATAGCCAACTCCTTGTGTACATAAAAACGTATTAAAAACAATAAATATTAATTAGTCTCTCTTATAAGTTGAGTTGATAAATATAATATAATAATTGTATAAAAAGAAGACAATGTAGGCATAAAAATTCGTAAAAATTAGTAGTTGTTCATTTTTTGTATATGAATATAAAATTGAATGACTTACAAAATAATCTATTCAACGACAATTATAAAACAAGTGGTTATCTACTTAATTATTTTAAAATTAATAAGTTTATTACTTCTCGTATTTAATTTTAATAATCTATGAATCGTAAAGGTAGCTTTTTTGTGTATACACATACAGGAGAATACAAGCATATGGTGATTTTTTTTGACCGATAAATGACTGAAATGGTTTCAACTAAAGATTCTATCGGTTGTTGAAAAGTTGTGTTTTTCGTCCGTCTATAAATTATTAAGATTTTTGAGAAATCTAATTTTACTCTTATTTCTGGTCAAGTGAATCATGTGCTTCGCATTGCTTGATTTGCTCACAAAGATAATTAAATAACACACTTATGTGTGTATACTTTAAAAAATGCTGTGAATCCTTAGAATGTAAAAATAATAATACAATAGACATATAGTATACATAAAATTCTTTTTAACGCGTCAATTCAAGCAGAAAAATAACGGCAGAAGCGGGATGCGAACCGCGGACCTTGGAAACCAACTATGCCCAGGTATTCATACCGCTCAGCCAACATGGCTATTGCTATGCCTGAACTGAGTCGCGTTGGAACTAGTATTTATGTCATTGTTATCATCGTATGATAGATGTCGCTAAAGTATATATTCAAAGTATGTATATTTTTATTTTTATTATTCAATCAGTCTTCATTTATTCACAATCTTAATATTATTACTTTCCGACCGTCTATTTATTTTAGTAAGTACCACTCGGGTCTCGAACCAAAGTATAGACTAAATGGATGAGAAACAACTACTTTTAGGTCCAACCTGGACTTTATAACCAATAATTTTACCTGTGTTACTGATGAATAATTTTATCATCTTGCTATTGTCTCAAGGAGACAAAGAAAAGTAATAATACTAAGCTTGTGAATAAATGAAGACTGATTGATTAATAAAAAATAAAAATATACATAATTTGAATATATACTATAGCGACATCTATTATACGATGATAACAATGACATAAATACTAGTTCCAACGCGATTCAGCTCAGGCAAAGCAATAGCCAAGATGGCTGAGCATTATGAATACCTGGGCATAGTTGGTTTCCAAGGTCCACGGTTCGCATCCCGCTTCTGCCGTTATTTTTCTGCTTGAATTGACGCGCTTAAAAGAATTTTATGTATAGTATATGTATATTTAATTACTAATAATATTGTAACATAGGCAACGATCTATAAAAGTAGATTAGAACATTGAAATAATAAAATAATATTCTAATAATTATTTTAAAAATCCATATAATAAAATAGATGTCGAAAAAATACAGTTTTTTTAACCAAATAACTTCCTCAATCTCACGTTGAGAAAAGAATTGCGGTGGAATGATTCTGGCTAATACTTATAAAAGATTGGCAAACGGAAGGAAAAAAGCTCTTTTTCGCGAAGTTTGCCTCTCCGGCTGGCAATATTGTTATTTGCGAAGTTTCGCAAATCGGAAATTAACCTGCGATAAAAGCTCGCCGTCGATCCCCGGCCTTATAATCTGCACCGGGGACTTTCGCCATTGTGCCTTTATCCGTTCGGCCTTATTTATATATAATATTTTTTTTTTCTTCGTTGGCAAAAGGCGGGCAATCTTATTTTTTTATATAGATTGCGATTGAAAATTATGCGGCGATTGTAAAATTGAAATGTGTGAATTAAAATAATATAATAAATAAACATTTAAGTTTTTTAACTGACTCCTTACCAAATAAATTTAGAATTGTTTAACCATTTAATTACGGCTCGGCTTGAATACAAATTATACTGTCAATTATAAAACTTGTATTTGAAGCATAAATGTACTTATCTGGTCTATTTTCATATATCACATTGGTTCTTGTATCCTTTAGCTATCAGATGATGCATAAAGATCTATTCAAAGAAAGTAGCAAAACGATGTATCACATCAACCGATGTCAACGGTCAGGGAATCTTATGATGGCATATGCCGAAAGCCGATGCGAAAGGTTTAACCATTTTTCCACCTCATTGAGTCAATAAATTAACACAACATATAATTAATATGTATCCCATTACAAGGATACATTGGCTCTAGATGAGATGCCAACTTATGGCATCTCATCTAGTGTCATGATTACCAACTGTAAAGAAGAATAATGACGATACAGTCGGAGTAGAGTCGCCACTTTTCTTTGATCTAGAAGAGTCCTAAAAAAATAGCATTGAGTTTAAGGACGTTCCAGCGTTCCCAAGGCAGTAAGTAAGCCCTTTTTAAATCATATTTAAGTCATATAATTATTATTTAAATGAATGTGCGTGTATGTATCAATAATAATGGACGCTCCCCACATAATCCCTAAGTCTCTGCTGTGATGGCGTATCACTGCATCAGCGGTGTCACGTAGACGTCGTATTTGGATTCGAACCCCAAATTACCGAGTGAAAGATGGTATTCGTGTCATGCGTCCCAAAGTACTGAGGGGGCGTCCAAACACTGAGACGGTAGCTGCCGCGTCACCACACTTATCGAATTATAGCTCGCGGCACACCTTTCTAAAGCATTGCTCACACAAACTTCTTATCAGCCGCTGCTTGAGTAGATACAATACAAAAAAAAACTAGCAGCTTCTTTACAGCACTTCAAACTCAGTATTTGCAAGCAGCCTAGTATGAGTCACACTAGGCTGCTCGCTGATTGTGTAGCTAGTATACAATAATAGCTAATTGCTACTCAGTTCTCAGCATTCAGCGCTCTCAAGCAGCTGGGTGTAATCCACGCTTAGTATTAACTAGTCCTGAACAAACCATAATAATTTACGAATAGTTTTTTTTTAATTTCGTCATATAAAATTATTCCTTTTCTGTATCCGTCTAAAAGGGGATTTGTTGAAAATTGTTATCTTAAGCTTTGTTAAGTGCAGTGGTCGTTGACGAAAATTGTACCGCGAACATTACTCATTCATAAAAAATTCTCTTCATTAGAATGATACGTGATTACAGGCTGTAGTCTATGAAGTTGGCGGATCACTCCAACTGCAACGCGCATTCATGCTTAAAATAAATTTTAAAAAGTATCATAAAATCCACGGATTAGTTTTTTTCATCACCGTCATTTAAATTCTTACAAAAATAATGGTATTGAAAAATGACAATTTATTATTTTAATATTATAATGCATTTTAATTTCATATTTTATATCTTTCAAGCATTTCTTAATATATTTGCTTAATTTTGTAAACACACATTTACACTTAAAATATATATCTATAAAATAGCACTTGCTTACTTGCGCTAAGACTTACGTATTATAATGATTGATATAATTGTAGTTCAATTTTACTCTAGTACACATACGTAATTTATATTTTAAGTGAGTATTGTAAAAATTACTGCCATTTTTGGATTCACCTTTTTCAATCGTTTCTAAGTAAAGCCTTTGAAATGCTATTTTTATGCAAACTCTAATCGTCAAAACGTACTAAATGATTGTATTTTTTGTAAGTCATAAATATCTGGCGCTGTTTTATTTTATTACTTACGATTATTATTTTTCGACATTTAGTATGCATGACTTGCTCGACTTTTAATTCCCTTCAAGCTATTCAAGGGGTGAATCAGAATTGCTTTTGCCTAATAAACACTAAGGACGACGCACCTTTGGCGCCGTCTAGGTTTGCTCAACAACCACGACTCACTCACCTGGAATTCCACCCCGACAGTAACTGACACCGTGCTGCTCGAAGCAACAACTACACAAAAATGCGTCATTTTTTTATGACTAATTGGTTGGCGGTTATTCATTCATTTCAGCCAACGAAAATAGAAAATAAATCCATTAATAGACTGTGATTCTAGTATTTTTGGTTTTGTAAATATCGCATTATAGATTTTTTCTACTCTAATATTACCAGATGTATTACGGTATTCAATTTAAGTTGAATAAATTGTATTTTCAAGACAACTTTGATAAAAGACTTATCACTTTTTTTGATTATAGTTTTAATTTGTTATTGAAGTACTAACGTAAGTGTGGTGATGTAAATGTATTTCCACATTAAGTCAATTAAGTTTAGAAGGTATTTTGGGGCTCCAATCCAAAGGTGACTGCCGTATTCAAGGATAGGTCGGATTTGTCCTTTATATAGAAGAAGAAGTTGTTTATCGTTGAAATACCGACGTGATCTATATAATACACCTAGTTTTTTGGAGGCGAGACCGGCTTTACACTTAATTTTTAAATTTTAATCTGGTGGAGGATGTAATCATCCAAGGAATGGAATGTTTTATTCCTCACTCCACGAAAACTATGGGCACCACCTTAAAAAGCTGGTTTAACCGTGACTGTGCCGAGGCCGTAAAACGCAGGAATACCGCATACAACAAACTACGAAAAAATAACGACCCCATAAGTCATGCCGCATACAATTTAGCCTCCAAAGAATGCAAGAAAACCATTAATGACTCCAAAGACAAGTTCAATGTACAAATTTGCAACAAGTTGTCCGCTTGCCCTGCCGGTAGTAGAGCATTCTGGTCTCTTGCTAACTCTATTGGCAGCAACTTTTGCACTTCTTCTTTTCCACCACTGACTAATGCCGATGGCTCACTGGCTCTAGCCTCCAAAGAGAAGGCTGAACTTCTTGGTTCGCTGTTTGCTTCCAATTCCACACTCGACGATGGTGGGGCCAACCCCCCATCCATTCCTCACTGTGGCAAGCAGATGGGGGCTGTAAAATTCAGCCTCAAAGCCGTACGTCGAGAACTTCTCCAATTAGCAACCAACAAAGCCAGTGGCCCAGATGGCATACCAGCGGTGGTATTAAAAACTTGCGTTCCTGAACTTAGTCCTGTGCTCACCAAACTTTTCAGATTGTCCTTTAGATGTGGTATTGTTCCCTTGGGATGGAAAAAAGCCCTTGTTCACCCAGTTCCAAAAAAAGGAGACCGAAGTGACCCCACAAACTATCGTCCAATAGCCATCACATCACTACTTTCCAAAGTGATGGAACGTTTAATTAACAGCCAACTTCTAAACTACTTAGAGAAGAATGATCTTCTGTGCGATCGGCAATATGGCTTCCGCCGTAGTCGATCGTGCGGCGATCTCTTGGCATATGTCACACACATGTTTGGGGGAAATCCGTCGAATGCTATGGAGAAACGCAAGCTGTTGCCCTGGATATCTCCAAGGCGTTCGATAGAGTCTGGCATCGCGGTCTGGTGAATAAATTACCGTCTTATGGACTAACTCCCTCCCTGTGCTCCTGGATTGAAAACTTCTTGAGTGATCGAAGTATCATCACTGTCGTAGATGGCTTTTCTTCTTCCTGCCATAAAATCAACTCAGGAGTTCCACAGGGCTCTGTGCTGTCGCCCACTCTTTTCCTTCTGCATGTGAATGATTTGCTTCAATGCGCAAACATTCACTGTTATGCCGACGACAGCACTGTCCATGAGAGTATAATCTTCCAAAAACTTCCGAAACATTCGAAACTATCTGCTGCTAGGGAATCTCTGGTGAAGAAAATGAACATGTCTCTTGAAAGGGTTTCCCGATGGGGCGACCTCAACCTCGTCAGTTTCAACATTTCAAAAACCCAATCATGTACTTTCTCCATCAAGAAGACTGCTATGGATCCTGTATCTTTCAACGGTTGTTCTCTTCCGAAAGCAAGCTCCATCAACATGCTTGGATTATCAATATCGAATAATGTCAAATATTACGAGTCAATTAAGTGTAAAGCCGGTCTCGCTTCCAAAAAACTAGGTGTATTATATAGATCACGTCGGTATTTCAACGATAAACAATTTTATTATTACTTAAATATACATATACTAAACATAAAATTCTTTTTTCAACGCGTCAATCCAAGCACAAAAATAACGGCAGAAGCGGGATGCGAACCGCGGACCTTGAAACCAACTATGCCCAGGTATTCGCAACGCCGAGCGGTATGAATACCTGGGCATAGTTGGTTTCAAGGTCCGTGGTTCGCATCCCGCTTCTGCCGTTATTTTGTGCTTGGATTGACGCGTTGAAAAGAATTTTATGTTTAGTATATGTATATTTAAGTAATAATAATATTGTAATATAGTCAATGATCTATAAAAGTAGATTAGAATATTGAAATAATAAAATAATATTCTAATAGAAATTAAAAAATTAATTGATAAACAATTTCTTCTTCTATATAAAGGACAAATCCGACCTATCCTTGAATACGGCAGTCACCTTTGGATTGGAGCCCCAAAATACCTTCTAAACTTAATTGACTCAGTTCAAAGAAGAGCAATTCGTTTGATAAACAATGACACCCTCACGTCTAATCTACAATCAATGGAACACAGACGTAAGGCTGGTTCTCTTAGTCTTTTCTACCGTTATTACCACGGTCGCTTCTCTTCGGAACTTAAAGAACTAATTCCTCCTGCACCCACTCACAGCCGACAAACTCGTCTTACACTTGCCGAACATCCATACACGGTTAATATATGTCGACCAAGAACTGGCAGCTTCCAAAGTTCCTTCCTTAATGCCACCGGTAAGCTATGGAATGCTCTTCCAGCGTCTGTGTTTCCTTCTTCCTACAATCTGGATCTCTTCAAGAAACAGATAAATATACACTTGCAATCTCCCCAACCCACACACACAACACACGTTTCCCGCATGCAGCGTCCAGCCTCCCTGGCTGAGCGTCATAGAGTGCACTGGTCTTGACCGGTTGTGCTCTCCTGCATGCGTTTACATAAAAAATATAAAAAAAATAATTGACTCGTAATATTTGACATTATTCGATATTGATAATCCAAGCATGTTGATGGAGCTTGCTTTCGGAAGAGAACAACCGTTGAAAGATACAGGATCCATTGCAGTCTTCTTGGTGGAGAAAGTACATTTGTCACAAAAAAAACAATGTCATAAGTGTATCATGGTTGACACACAAATAACACGGCATTATTGTCACAAAATCAAACGTCCAACATTTCGTATCCGTCCACATCAGCACTGAGATACTACATAAGAATAATATTTGTTACATTGTCTGCACATTGTTTAAATCGAAGCTTACATAGGATGAAGCGAAGACTATGGTGGAAGACATAGCTTTGTGGCGACAGTTCGTGACTGCCATGTGGTGAATACTCACGGACCATGATATATATTCATGAGGATAAGCAAATATTTTCTTAATCAGATTATTTCAATGTGTATCAACAATTCCTGTTCATCTCTTCCTTGCTATTTGATATCTCTATCGCTCTTTCTACTAGTATTGCACAAATTAAAACAGCAAATTAAACGTGCATCTAACTAACTGCATCGTTTTGTAATGCGCTTCCGAATGCACTAAAGCATCGACCAGAACAATGGACACTGTGACAAACATACAAATGGGAGTAAAGTGCATTGTTTATTTAATTAAAATATCAAATTATTGTTGGCCGCAACGAGGAGGTGCTTCCTGCTGGGAACAAAGGCTTCCGAATCAATGCAATTAATTACACTTATTAAACGAGTCATATCACAATAAACAATTATTACTTTTGTTTTGTTATAATGCCATTAAAATAGGTCATTAATAAACAGTTATATTGGATGCAATTAATTTAAAAAAAAACACTGAGTTGCTATGTAATCCTATCTGTTGAAATAAAGCCAGCATATGTAGGTTGAGTGATTTATATATCATGGTGTAAATTTTGCTTCTCGTCTTCAGTTCGAGCAACATTTACACCAAGTGTTCGATTACAGACATGTGGCAACAATGCAGACGTTTACTGATTTTTGAGAACAGACACTTGGTTAGAATATTTAAGTTGTAACTTTCCAGAGGAGAATGTTGAGATAAAATAATGAGTGCAATAATTTGAAGTTCAGATTAAAAGGTGGCTGCTGTATTGCTTATAAATTTGGAAGAAGAGTCGTTGCACATAGATAAGCAATATATGATCATTTTCTTGTAAATAGAATTGTTATTTATTTGTTAACCAGCAAGTGTTCAAGGACATGAGTTGTAGCTCTTATGGTGAGCTGAAGAGGGTTGCGGAGGATCGAGGGGAATGGAGAAGGAGATGCAAGATTTTGTTGCTGCAAATCTATCCACCGGATTGATACTACGAAGAAAATTCGGGCATGATCTTTGAATACTACGAAGAGATTTGTTAACATATTTCATATAAACTTCTTAGATAGAGTATTTAGTCGCCAAAATTTTTTGTAAAACAGTTTTGTCAATTGCCTTTATCCTAAGCTCTTCTCAAGTCAGAGACTCACTTGTATCTTTACATAATGGAGCGTTAATTAAAAAGATTTATTGAGAATTTTAATAGCTCAGATGATTAGTCCAACGCTTCTAATTGCCTAAGATTTGGTAATAAAATAAAAGTTAAAAATAAATTGAATAAATCTTTCATTTTTTAAAAAATATAAAACTATTACTTGAAAAAAATACCGATCGACAAATAAGTTTTTCATGTATTTTTTTTTGTACGAAAAATAAATATATAATTAAAGATTGAACTTAT
The DNA here is from genome assembly GCA_022606575.1 of Glossosoma conforme. Classification (NCBI taxonomy): domain Eukaryota; kingdom Metazoa; phylum Arthropoda; class Insecta; order Trichoptera; family Glossosomatidae; genus Glossosoma; species Glossosoma conforme. The sequence continues at coordinate 1,906 of JAGTXR010000410.1, read as the reverse complement.
GACTTAAAAGACTCGTAAATAAATTAATTCAAAATTAGTGGAATTATTTTCAAATGATTAATATATAATATTAAATTATTTAGAAGAAAACTTCTCCGCGGTTGTCAATTATGTATTAGGGATCATGTCTAGACCACCATAGTAGTTTTAATTCGTGGAATAACTATAAGAGAGTGAAGGATTTCTTTTTCATTAAAACAGTTGGACAAGGTTTAAAAAGTATCGGAATATTTGTTTTAAAACGTACTATAAAATTTAAATATAAGTTCGCACAAAGTGAATAAATAATACTTATTAACTTCCAGTGAACGTATACTTATTCAGTGAATTCAATATTATCAATACAATATAACAGATCAACGGTTCTTATGAAATTGCCAAAAAATAACGTCGAATAAGTTTTTTAAGAATAGTAAGCATGTGATGAAATTAAGAATCTATATATATAAAAGAAAGTCGGGTTATATTTGTTTTTATAACTCAAGAACGGCCTAACCGACTTGGCTGAAAATTGGTGGAAAGGTAGCTTAGAACCCAAAAACGTCGATGGCTTACTCAAAATTGATTTGATTAAGAAAAAATATTGAACATTTACGTAAACAAGTTTTCAAACAAGACTATTGTCATTTGACAGATGTCAGTTAAAGAAAGTGTTGCTATAGCCAACGCCATAACTAAAAATGACGCAAAAGTAGGTATTGTAAGTAGGTACCTACGTAAGGTACGGAATATTTTGAAACAAAAAAAACAAAAGACAGGAAAAAAAAGTCAAAAACCAAATAAATATGAGTTAAAATATCAGTTTAATCTTTTATTTGTAAAAAAATTTATAACAAAATGCAAGGAATCTGACAACTGATATTATTATTGTCTATGGTTACATAGATATTTTGAAGTCTATCGGTTGACGTTTTGTTTCAAGAACTTTCGAGTTTCTGTTAGCTTATTGTGCCGATATTTGCGACCAAAACGATCGAATCTTTCACGAAAAAAGCCATCATGGAACTAGGGATTGAAACATTACGAATGTAAGGCAGTGATTTGGTGGTTTTTGGCATCCTAACCTCGAATACCAACGATGAAATTGCGCACTTTCAAGTTTGGTACAAAACGATTTGGCGTATATTCGCAATCCCTTATCACGAACTTCATACTGCTGTTGTGCATTTGGCGGTGCATCTGGAGAACGGTCATTGGGTATATTTCACGGCTTCAAATGTTGTTCAACGTGCTGAGACACCTCCAGCGACAACATTGACAAGTCTCTTTACGATCTGCCAAAGCGATCCGTTTGCACGAACTCTAGAATGGACGAGGATTTAATCCGACATTCAAGGTATGTATTTATTTATTTTTGTACTTACACACAATCTAATTAACAGAATAACATACTACAATTATTGCTTTGAATTATGTTTGCTAATTCTTAAAAAAAAGTGTTTATAAATCAGTAATATTGTCTTTGCTTTTGATTCTGTAGACACAAGGACAGATTCACCATCGAATCGGTTCATTCCAACCTCTCGAAGATGCACAGCATAAATTTGTACAAATATACTTCAATGACAATATGGAGGAAGAACTTAATCGAGGTCTACAAAGTCGTGATCAGAGCGGATAAACGACTATCTGGTACACACGTCGTGATACTGGGCAACTACAACAGATATCTGAAACACGTCGTTCATATGACACGTTGCAATACCCACTGATGTTTTGGCAAGGAGAAAATGGATATTATTTCAATATCAAAATGAAAAATCCATTGAATGGTGAGTAATCAATATATATATAATCAATATCATAGTTTTGATTCCGTCATGACATACATTTTTCAGTGCTTGGTTTTGCTTTAGGTTTCAATAAATGACCAATTACACTGCTTATTACCAGGAAAATAACTGAC